>JAXIVJ010001734.1:0-128508 GCA_036785665.1 Chirona hameri
AGCCCACCATCGAGCTGATGAACGACAGGGACTACGACTTCTGTGAGTTACTCAGATCGGGCCGATAAAGGCTCTTGTCTTCGTACGGCCAGGCTATGACATCAAATTGTATGCTTCTCAATTAACGATGAGTGCTGTATAACAGCGATGTGGGAAGAAATGGGATTTTATATTATCTACTTTACTTATTACGCCGCATCGACATTGGCATTCGCCAGTTGTATCCAATCGCAGAGCGATGCAAACGAGGAAGATTATCTCCGATTGTATCCATCTACGGCGGAAAGCAAACAGGACCCGTTATTACGCCTTATCAGATGTTCGAAGGTTCGCTAGTAGCCCGTCTTCACGAAGGATTATTGCGCTGGAAAGTCTTCTGAAATATTCTGAAAGTTTTGAAAAACTACACAACTTTTACATGAGATTTTTGGCTAGAAATATCCTCATAATTTGGTAATATGTTGGTAAGAATAAAATATGTTGACAAAATTGCGGTTTGGTGGTAATAGGAAGATAAGTATTGATAGAATCTTCCTGAAAAGTTTCAGGAAGAATGCTATCAATACCTTCTTGCTTATTACCACCAAACCGCAATTTTCGCCACATATTGTATTCTTACCAACATATAACAAAATTATGAGGTACATTTCTAGCCAAAAATCTCATGTAAAAGTTGAGTAGTTTTCAAAACTTTCAGAATCTTTCAGAAACTTTTCCAGCGCATAATCCTTCGTGAAAGACGGGTAGTGTATGCCGGCAAAACAGTTAATACAGGGTCTTGTGCACCGGCAAAACAGTTATAACCCCCAGCAATGCCCGGTTTTTCCGCAGCTGAGTTCAAGGCGCGGATGGAACGCTTCGCACCGTCCCATTTTCCTCGATCCTGAGTGTGACGGTGCTGGATCATCTTCCCGCGACGGCATCGTGGAGATGAAGAGTCGACAACAGCTCGTTCATCATCACCAACACATCTTGCAAGTGCCCTGAGCTGGAGCCTGCAAGTGAGTGCAGACATTGGCGAATCAACAGAACGCATTGACGCTAAAATGTTGCATGCTTGTATCGGCTAAACTAATAGCTCATGGACTTTGAGCTGTACAGCTGCATTGTCGCATTATCCGCCAGAAATAAGACTACATTGACAAAGCTGGATGAGCATTAATATCCTTGAAGTATGCCAATGGCCTATACCAGTAATTATTATTTTTACTGACAGTAGACCACTGTTACAACTTACAGGGGAATATCTAATCATGGGACACGAAGACATGAACAAGACCGAGCTGCTCCTGAGAAAGGACAGCTACGTCGTACCATGGGTCCGATCCTGTTCAGAAGGAATATGGCAAGGTGAGAATACGACCGGCCCTAATAGTGAAGGAACTAGATAAGCTGTTCGACTCGATGTGTATGCTCATTCTCATTAATATAATCACACGACAGGTTTCGGTATGTGCATAATTGTCCTCAAATCGCCAGGTGTTAATTAATGTGTAACAGCGACGTTTGTTTTTGAACCAAAATGGTTTCTGCAAACGTAGTTTTTTATAATACACTAACCAGCCGAGCATAAGTTTATTCTCTTGAAATGCTTGATATTTTTTGTAACGTGCAATGCAATACGCATTCTTGCTCATTTTTACTGGGGCGACGAGCACCAAAAAAAACTAATCTTTTGAAATTATTTGCATTGATCATAAGCATGTCCGGGCTTCTTCATCCAGCAAAAAACCTCGTAACCTACCATTAGACGAGGTATGCAAGAATAAGACGAAATAAGAACACATCGCATCTGTGATTCTCGAAAAGCTTTCCGGTAAACATGTTTCCCGTTGTTTTCACAACATAATATCGGAAAGGCCTCAATTATGCAATGGCCGTGTGTGTTTTTTGCAGCCGGCCAGAGAGGCGTACCAGGACTCAGATAGGCGCACGTACTCACGACGTATATAACCTACTACACCAACCACCACGGCTACGGCTCGGCTTTCCACCGGCCGTCCTTCACCAACATAATGATGGCCGGAGGTGGCGTACGCCCTCTATCGGCACTACAGGAACAAGAAGAAGCTTGGAAAGGTGTACGGTGAGTGACTGCGGCAATGCGGCCAGCGGGGCATGCGGCGGGGGTGGACGGTATAGATAGTTTGGCGCAGACTTGGATTTTCTAGGTTAATTGGTACGTGTTTGTGTTATCCGTTCGGACCAGGAATATCAAGAACAGCGGCCCTCGTTACCGATCCCAGAACGTTTCATAGGATCTGGTCTTATAATTGTATTTCATTTTCACCACATGCTTGCGTCGCGCCATGGCATATGACTTTACAAGGCTAAAACCCGGCGCCGACAGGGTTACAAGTCCTCTGAGGAAATGGAATGTCTTAGTCCCTCCCAAATGAGGGCCACCGCTTTGACACATTTCCGAGAGAGGTTTTGTCGTGTATTGTCCGCAGTCACCCTGGCTATGGCGGCTACGGCAGCTCGTTCGGAGCGCTGGGTGTCGGCTGGGGTACGGCGCATTGGGCAACCCTCGCGGCAAGTTCACCAACTACAACAACTTCGCCTCCCCGGCGTCGCGACCCGCGTACGGCGCAACCCCCTAACTATGGCTACAACAACTATAACAACAACAACAACTTCAACCGGTATCGGCCAGTCGGGCTCCAAGTGCCGTCCTACCCCATCACGCACAAGCCAACCTCGCGACCACAAGCCCAGGCTTCGCCAACAAGAACCTGAATCCGAGCTATCCGTGACGAAGAGGCCCCAGCTATCCGGTCACCTCGAAACCGTACCGAACCAGCAGCAGCAACACTTACCGCAGGTGGGCAGCAGAGGAGGACGAATGAGGAAACTTAATCGGCATTATGAAGTTATAGTTTGTTTAACTGTAAACAACAGCGCACAGATGGGCTTTGTTAATATAAGAACCTTGAACATACAGTCCTTGGACAAACGAGAACGTATTTAAAGTCATATTTAAATCATGTATTTGTCCCTTCCAGGGCCGCAGTGAAGCTCATATGCTTCCTCAAACAAAAATAGTTATAAATAGATCAAGCAAATATTAAAATAACGCAGTCTTGCTGGTGTTAACTTTAAAGTTTCCGTCATCGTCAAGCCGAATTTTCGCCAATTTCGTGAAATAGAATATTAAATGGCAATTAGCGTGCTACTGATTCTTGATTTATTTAACATATATTTATTAATATAGGTATATATACCCAAGGTTGTACCTATATATTGTAGTAGTACTCACTGTAATGGCATAATATATATATATATATATATAATAATATATATATATTATATATATATATATATATAATATATATTATATAATATACTAATATATATATATATATAATATATATTATATATATATATATATATATATATATAATATATATATATATATTATATATATATATATATATATATATGACGCTTTTGACTTCCTTGTCCTTTGTTCTTGATCCTGCAGCACCAGCCCTCCCAGACGGACCTCCGGAAGTACGCTCCAGAAGCTGGGGGAAGCAGGTAAGAGCGGATAACACGACCGTTAACATAAGGGAATGATGGAGAAGTTGCGAGTCGCGGGACGTTTTTGTAAAATGATCAGAAAAGCATGCTGCTCATCGTAAGGGTCGGATCCAGGAAAAATGTTGGGTGAGGGCACATCCGGCATTATGGGGGGGCCTTCTGGCTGGAAAGGGGTGTGTGTGTGTGTGTGACCATTTTTGACCATATGAGGGCCTCATTTTGTAATGTGTACGTCCTCCGAGGCCCTCCGAGATCTGCGTAAAGGGTGGAAGGGGCCTCCCTCGGCCATTGGGTGGGGGTACACGTCACATGTGCCCTCCCTCCTAAGTCCGCCCCTGGCTCATCGTAACGTTTGGCTTTTTTATGTAATTCATGCCACATGCTGAAATAAGAGATTGATGAGTCAACACCTAAATCGCCTTATTAATTGCGCACAAGACACCCCCCGTGGAGCGGTTGACAAGCACGCTACGTTGGAAGCCGGAGGTCCTTGTCTGAGGATCCGATCGAGTCAGCGAGTCTGACTCTTGTAGTATTTTCCTGTGTACCGGCTACTACCCAGGATATGACCCAGGATATAAGGGGGGGGGGTGTTCGCTCAAGTCGCGAGGTTAACAAAGCTGTGCCGACCAGCGCCCCACAGCCGTTGGGACACGACTCAAATCCGTCTTGAAACAGATCCTTCGGTCCTGGTGACATGTCACAAGGGCACTACTTTGCTGTGTGTCCCGGAGCAGTCCTCTGATTCACCGGACCCGAGAAATCAGGATAGTCCCAGTGTGAGCACAAGTGAACCACCTGGAGTAATCTTACGAGCAGCCATGACGGTCCTGCTAGGTGGGTGCCAACAACACTGAACCTCTGCCCGTGTATATGGCGTTGCGTGCGTTCTAACTTATGCGTGTGTTCGCAACTAACGACCCAAAGCCCACATCCGGCACAAAAAAAATATGTGAAAAGGTAACGCTTACGTGGACACGTCGTGCTTCTCTTATGCTGAGAATGACTGCTGATAACTGTTATCAGAAGGTCAATCAGCAGAAGTGTGACGAGGCGGTAAGAAGTGTGAATGGCATGGCCAAGCAACAACCTCAATTTTAACCGTTTTGAAACGAACTGATGGGCCAATAATTTATAAAAGTGAATGCATATTGAGATGAATATCTGTGAGCGTGCCATCAGTTTTGGGCCGAACCGATAATGCCAATGTGCAGTTGCCGTCAAATGTATTGCTACCCCTGGCTTCAACGTAAGGACGAGTGGACTGCCGCCTAAGCCGGTTATAACTGTGCCCCCTAGCATTATGTGGCCCGGTAGGCTGTGCCGCATTACACCTCGGGCCGCCCGGCTCGTGCGTGCTAACTGACCGCCGCGACACGCCGCGTTATGTTTATTTAGCGTAGGTTATTTATGAGTGGGCCCCACACTCTGACGTACATATGTATGACGCAGGCCCGACCGCCGGGAGGGTCATCGGAGCCGGTGGGAGGGAGGGAGCAGGCAAGCGAGGAGTCGGTGAGTGAACCGGTCCCAGAATACAGGCAGCAACGCAGCACAGAGTTTTCACGGGAACGTTTCCAAGAGACGGACACACAATATTTAGGCTTTAGCTACTGTCAGGTGGGGGGTGGAAAAAAGAGCGAGAGAGCGTGAGAGAGAGAGAGAGAAGAGAGAGAGAGAGATGAGAGAGAGAGAGAGAGAGAGAGAGAGGAGAGAGAGAGAGAGAGAGAGAGAGAGAGAGAGGAGAGAGAGAGAGAGAGAGGAGAGGAGAGAGAGAGAGAGAGAGAGAGAGAGAGAGAGAGAGAGAGACGAGAGAAGAGAGTGAGAGAGAGAGGAGGAGAGAGAAGAGAAGAGAGAGAGGAGAGAGAGAGAGAGAGGAGAGAGAGAGAGAGAGAGATGAGAAGAGAGAGAGAGAGAGAGAGAGAGAGAGAGAGAAGAGAAGAGAGAGAGAGAGAGCGAGAGAGAGAGAGTCTCTCGCTCTCTCGCTCTCTCGCTCTTCTTCTCACCCCCCACCTGACAGTAGCTAAAGCCTAAATATTGTGTTCCGTCTCTTGGAAACGTTCCGTGAAAACTCTGTGCTGCGTTGCTGCCTGTATTCCTGGGACCGGTTCACTCACCGACTCCTCGCTTGCCTGCTCCCCTCCCTCCCACCGGCCCACGATTGACCCCCCCGGCGGTCTGGCCTGCGTCATACATATGTACGTCAGAGGTGTGGGGCCCACTTCATAAATAACCTACGCTAAATAAACATAACGCGGCGTGTCGCGGCGGTCAGTTAGCACGCACGAGCCGGGCGGCCCGAGGTCTGACGCGGCACAGCCTACCGGGCCACATAATCCTAGGCGGCACAGTATACCGGCTTAGGCAGCAGTCCTCCCCTCCTTACGTTGCAGCCAGGGGTAGCGATACATTTGACGGCAACTATACACAATTACCAAGCGGAGCGAGATCTTTTGTCAACTATGGGGGGAAATCTACGTAGAAATCTACGAGAAATGAGCGGGCCGACCATAGTCATAGTTTTAAGAGGCTTATTTCTTCGTAACTACTCGATCGATGTGACTGAAAATTTGCACACGAAAACGTGCAAGCCGTAAAATATGGTGGTAATTTTTTTGACAACTTTTGCGTTGTCGTGTTTAGGAACAGCACCTACCGACGCACAACCCTGTCTTCCCTATAGTGGTGGTTGCGCAACCTGCAGCCACGACCAGCCGGCCTCGCGCTTTGCCGGCCCCGGCTGACCCGTCCGGTCACGTGACCGCCTGCAGCCGGCGACCCGTCGCACTGTGGGTCAGATGGGCTCAAAATGCGGTCAAAGAGCGCAAATCCAAATAGGTCCTACACGCCTCAATTTATGCCTAAAACAATCTAGATTGGTCAAGGCATCCAATGGTGACCTCTTTTTTCATCCCAGACGATTTCGTGGTAAACAAATAAGCCTAAATACATGCTATGTCCAGGATCTAGGAGAGGCAGGCAAGAAGGTGCACTGAAAGCCTGCCTAAACGGGACCTCTGTGGCAAACTAATTGATTGCATGGTAATTAGTAGTGGACCAAATTAAAGTGCGTTCTTTTGGCTTACCAAAAATGTATTCACAGTGGGCATCTGCGATTTTATCTGGTACTTACACGTGTATAACAATTTGTATCGCATTATTGCTAGTAAAAACATATCCGAGTAACAACCATAAACATACAAAATGAGTTCCACCAGGTACTGCCATAATTGTTGTGCGCACATATAACTTAAAGTCGTTTTTTTTGCAGGAGCTCCAGCAGCAGCAGAGGAAGCTGGGGAAGCAGGTAAGAACTTGCATGTCGTATTATAAATATTGAACGATGGGGAAGTCGTGTGTCATGGAGGTTATGAGGTTAGTGTTCATTGACTTAATAATTCAATAATTCATCATACATGCTTAATTGTTCGTTTATAAGCGCGCAACATGCCGAAATCGTGTTCGAAGTTTAAACGTTTCGAAAACGTTTAAGCAAGTATAATTAGGTAAATAATTAGGTAATTAGGTAATTAGGTAATTATGTAATTAGGTACTTTGATGTCATTGTTAAAATTACTTACCTTGGACGAAGACGCAGCGCTCTGATTCGCTGTGACGTCACAGGTGAATCCCATTGTTTACTTATAAGGGGCCGTCCATTAATTACGCTACGCAAATGTGGTTAATTATCGACCCCCTCTCTCCCCATGTCACAATTCGTCACCCTGAAGCGGACCCCCATCCTATAATTACGTAACGCTGATGCTTCCCCCCCCCCCCCCCCTGTACCTATTTAACAAAATAGTGCTAGCAGAACCGGGGCACTCCTCCATAATAATGTGAGTGAATATGTAACTTGAGCCATATAGGCAATAAAGCATTAAATATGACGAAAAACTGGCATTATAGAACGCTTGAAACAAAACGCGTCAAGCCCTGTCAAGTGGAAGCGAGATATTGGCTTTGCTAGTTAGCACTCGCTCGTATAAACGGCTCGAGCGTAGTCTGATATTATAATACGTATTCAGTGTTGACTACCCAGTAAACATGCCAACGTCGGTCCGACGTCGGCTACACTACGGATAATTCCGCATAACGACGGATAGACATTTCCGAGAGATCTGTGACGGCGGTATCGGTCAACTTGAGATACAAATATTCGTCTTAAAGTATAGCCGGTGCAGCGTTATATCCATTGGACAGTTAGCGATGCTTCACAGACCTATGGTTTCTTAAAACAGGTCATCACAGACATCGTCGCTAACTTGACTAGCATTACAGGTCTGCGTATATTTCCAACCACGGTCCGCCACACAGCCTCGCCACACATGCGCATAGTTATTGCCCGATCGGCCTGTGTGGGTCAGACCAGGGCGAAGCGGTGCAGATTCCGCCAAGTATCGGCCGGCTCGGGGCGAGCTCTCAAACCGGTCCGGCCCCGCCTCGGTACGGGATTCAGCCAACTATCATTTTGCCTACCGTGGGAGACTCAGAGCTAGGGAAGATTATTAGATAGACCGACTGTACATACACGGAAGCCGATATTTGAGGAATCGGAGGGATGGACAAAAACCTGGTTACACGTTTATGCTACTTCTGCTTGATCTTCCTGGATGCCACCCATCTAATCGGAGCTTGTTGCTGAGTGGGGATCCTAAAGCCACCGCCTTGCATTGGGTATATCTACCACTGAATCGAAGACAAAACTAAAATTGATAAATAGGACTATAAGAATACCTATTTACCTATTGTAATCGAATAACCAATAATACCCAAGCCCCAAGCTGACCGCGACTGCTTGCCCTCAGATCCGGCGGCAGCCGCGGTGGCCGCGGTGGTGGTGGCCGCAAGGGCTAAGCTCCTAGCGCTGGCACGCAGTCCGGTGCTGACTGCAGCTACTAACAGCTGGAGGGGAGCTGACGAGCGGCGGGTGCTGAGCGGCGCGGGGCGCGTGACACCGGCGGGACACCGGCGGGGCCCGTGCCGCGGTGTCAGTTGCAGAAAGCAGCAGTGCGATGTGCTGATATAACGAATACCGCGTGTGGCTTGGGATGTTGGCGCGATCCTTCGTAGAGGAGAGAGTCTGAGTAGGATTCAGTCGCCACGCCGAGTGGCTAGTTCATTGATAGCACATTACACATAACGTAACATCAGCTATCCACACAAATATGTACTGGTGTTGATTAAACCTTCATTTACGCTATATGTGACATATCTCGCTCAGGATGCATCTTATATCGTAGCACTTACTGTAACGCTTTAGGCACACGCTTGCCGCTTGATAATAAAGTAACTCTAGCTTACATGTCGAAGTCCAATGCTGCCAATTACAATACTCCTAAGCAAAGCAGTGCAAATGGGATCGATCTTAACATGGCATGGTTAGAAAATATGTATATTCCTGAGGTTACTCTTTTACAATATGGACGAATGTCTTGCGGTGGTGGAAATGGAACTGAATACATAGAGTTAAACCGTGTGCCTTTTTATTTCGTTTAATGCAACGCTAGCAGAGCGGCGTTGCGCAAAAATCGATGTATTTTCGTGCGCTGTATTTTCGTGCGCTTTTTTGATAAAGTTTTCCAAATTTCACAAC
Organism: Chirona hameri; assembly: GCA_036785665.1. Classification (NCBI taxonomy): domain Eukaryota; kingdom Metazoa; phylum Arthropoda; class Thecostraca; order Balanomorpha; family Balanidae; genus Chirona; species Chirona hameri. Next base: position 9,140 of record JAXIVJ010001734.1, read on the forward strand.
AGTTAGGCAATTGTATGAAGTGAATTTGTTGATGTGGAGGCAAGCTGGATTTTGCTCATGAGGCACGTGCCGGGCCCAGAAAGCGCGAGGTACCTCCATTGTTTGGAGCATGCTAGTAACGTGTATTATACCCTGCTGTTCTTGTTCTATGTAAGGTAGAACATTTTGGAGTGTTGGGCCTTCTAGCTGACAAATGACTTGACCTTGGCACATGATGGCGTGAACTGAAACCTGGTGCTACTGCTGCTAGAGCTTCTTTTAGCAGGGCTCTTTCGCTTTTTCAGCAATTGACCTTGCGCCGTTTGATGTGTTACTAAATTAACAGATTGTGCTCAGCTATAGTATTTAGAGAGAGCAGGTGCTCACCTATCCTCATATCCACGAGTTGGTTTGAAATATGCGGCTGGTTTTGTTGCCAGGGGGGTTAAAATGTGCGCGCGCCTAAACCACAAAATATCCAAATCGACACGATGTGTATGCTTTAGGCCCCCACCACGCAGTCGTCAGTTTATATCGTGTTTGTGACATATCAATGCGACTGGCAAACATGAGGAAATGCAATGGTGGCAGTTTCTTTCACATGTGGTGAACGAACGTCCCAACTTTGACCCATGTACCTTCACGTTTGAAAAATCGAACAAGCTCAGCTATTATTTCCCCTAATTGTAATCGTATGTATCGTTAAAATGCCAGGTGCAGACTATATTAGTGCAGACTATGTTATATGGGCCCAGAACAGTTCATCACGATGGAATTTAACCTGTGCCACAATCAGGGCATGTTACCACCGAGGACAGCCATGTGTCCGAGCGCTGACGGTGCAAGCACCTTCAGTCTGCACCTGGCTATCAGTCTATTTCAGTCATTTCCTTTCAGTCATTATTATTTCCGTCTATTGGCGTTGGAAGTGAACTGAGAACACTGCAGTTCTAAATATTTGTGAACATCTTCACCATATGCGATCCCACTCAGTATGCAAGCAAATGTGGCGTTGGCACACGTATGGCTGATACACTGAAATGTACTATTATTCGAGTTTTCTGTTGCCGTGCGCACGTGCACACCCCTATTTCATATCTCAGAAACTTCTTATCCGATTGTGATGAAGAAAAACTACTAAGGCGTGGCTCGGAAGCGCTTTGCACTCATCTGTATCGGCATCTCTCAGCACGTGCGCACGTGCACACACACACCTCCGTCTGACAAAAAAAAACGGATGAAAAAGCACATTACAAGGATGGAAAATGCAGTAGGTATGGCATGGGCCATACCAACTTTTAGGAGCTGGAGTTAGCAAACTGCCATATCAACTTTGGAACCAGCGACACCAATTTGGAATCAGCTATACCAGCTTGGAATATTTGTTAAGCTCAAGACCTGGAACTCTTAAAGAAATTGCGCCACGGAGCGGCGCGATTTTTTTTTAGTCTTATGCCCTGGATATGCTTTCTCATCAATGCGTCGCATTGCGTATGGTGCGGACTTCTAAAATTGCTACATTGTGCGTTTAAAAGTGCGGTAAAAAGTGTTAAAGTGAACTATTTTTCCCAATTATATAGGAAAGTAGCAACATAACATATAAATGCGCCGAGAAACAGGCCGATTTTTTTCCTAACCCGCATATAATTGAATTGGTAGAAAATGTTGAGTTGTATTCCCTGGACAACTGTATTCTTACTGTTGAAAGGCCCAAGGTCCCTTCAGATCGTCTAGGGGCCCCTCTGACATTTTCAACGCCCTTCCGACCTGTTCAGGGACTCATCTGGGATCCGCGAAGCGAAAAGACATGATGTGGAGTGGGTGATATATAATACAAAGAGGGCTAACTCTACAGGAAAAAATAAAATCTGAGCTTTCGGGTATATGTAGCACCCTGACGAAGGGTCTTACAATATACCCGAAAGCTCCGCTTTTAATATTTGTATTGTGGAGAAGTCCTCTCTGTATTTAATCTTCATCTGGAATCTCTACGTGCTTTGACCCTTCCGGTCTTACCAGGGACTCCTCTGACCTTCCAAGAAGCCCCTCTTGCGTGTCAAGGGGCCCATTCGGCCTGAGCAGAGGTCCTTCCGACCTGGCCAGGGACTGCACTGGCTGCTCTGTCGCCCTGCCGACATGCTCAGGGGCAGGGGCGGCGGATTGCGGGGCGCAGGGTACCCCAAATCCCCCAGTTGAAAATCCTGGGGGGGACAAAAGGGTCATCTTGGCTCCCAGATTGAACAGGCTAAAATCTGGAGGGCGAAATGACCCTTATGCCCCCCCCCCCCCAGGATTTTTGACTGGGGCAATTTTGGGTACCCTGCCCCCGCAATCCGCCGCCCCTGCTTAGGGGCCATCCGACCGGCCCAGGGGCCCCTCCGACCTGCCCAGGGGCCCCTCCAGTCTGGCTAGGAACTCTTTTCAATGAGTTTTTCGGCAAGTTCAAGGGGCCTTCCGACCGGCCCAAGGACCCTTTTGGTCTAGCCAGGGGCCCCTCTGACTTGCCCAGGAGCCCCTCCGATTTGCCCAGCGACTCTTCTGGTCGGACTGCGCTGGCTGCTTTGTCGCCCTACCGACATGCTCAAGGGGCCCTCCGACCTGCCCTGGGGCCCCTCCGTGCTGATCAGGGGCCAATTCGGCATGTTCAGGGTCCCTTCTTACCCGCCCAGGGGTCCTTTCGGTTTAATCAGGGGGCCCCTCTGACCTGCACAGGGGCCCTTTTAACTTCTCAGGGGCCCTCTGATCTCTCAAAGGGCCCTCCAACCTGTTCAGGGGCCCTTATGACCTGACAAGGGACTGCGCTGGCCGCTTTGTCGCCCAGCCGACATGATCAGGGACCTCTCGACCTGCCCAGGGGCCCCTCTGTGCTGGCTAGGGGCCCATTCGACGTGTTCAGGGGGCCCATTCGACGTGCTCAGGGGGCCCTCTGACCCGCTCAGGGGCCCTTTCGGTCTGGCCAGGGACCCCTCTAACATGCACAGGGCTCTTTTGAACGTCCAAGGGACCCTCTGGTCTTTCAGAGAGGGCCCTGGTGGCCCTAAAGGGCCTCTGAGGTCCTCTAAGCTCTCTAAAGACCACGCTTGGCGTGGTAAAGAGCCCATGATAGCGCGTTTCGCGCCGCCCCCGCCGCCCCCCCCCCCCTTTGACTACGTGCCTGGGCCATGCGCTATTGGGTGGGTGGAGCTCCATAAATGTATGTAGGTACTGGAGGACACCCTTTTCAATCACATGCTAGGGACTCTGCTACATGGCATCAGGCATGGTTCATCAGGGATGTAGTCAGGATTTCCCCCCAAAATGTGGTCTTGGTCTTGGCCAATGGTGGTCTTGTCGTGTCGAGGGGTCCTTGTAACCAACGAGACCCAAATTTATTGTAATTTTCCCCAAAGTTCGGAAAAGTTCCTAGATGTGGGCCACTATCATTCTGGTTTTGGGAGTCAAAATCTGCCTGATGTCCACCCCTGGCGACGTCAGTGTATTTGTGTATACACACGGCGGCAGTTGGCCCTCTTCATGGGCCGACGGGTGTCTCTTCACACGGCGGCAGTTGGCCCTCTTCATGGGCCGACGGGTGCCTCTTCACAGGGCGGCAGTTGGCCCTCTTCATGGGCCGGCGGGTGCCTCTTGCAAGTTGGCACGGGCACCTTTACAGGCAAGCACTTCAGGATCCCCCCCCCCCCGAATGAGTGCTCAGAGGCTCCTGTGACCTGCTATAATGACCACTGCTGGTATAAATACAGCCCTCTATCGGATTATAAAGGGTCCCTGCTGGCCTCTTGAGTGCCCCCCCCCCCCCTGCCGGTCAATCAAAGGTCCCTGTTGGTCAGTGGCGAGACTCCCTGCGACTTGTAAAGGGGTTCAGCTGCAGTTTGAAGGGCGTTCCTGCTAGCTTATAAAAACGTTCCCGCCGACCGGGAAAGTGAAGATGTAATTAGGGTGTCCGTTACATGTCGGCGAGGGCATTTTACGTGAAAGCATGGTCTCCTTGAGAGAACAATTAGGGACCCTATCAGTCTGCGGGAGGTCCACTACCTGTCTGGAGAGAGAGCTTCAACCGGTATATTGAGGCCCTGTAAAGGCCTGCGGGAGGCCCTCTACCTGTCTGGAGACTGGAGAGAGCTTCTACCGGTATATTGAGGCCCTGTAAAGGCCGGCAGGGGTCCTCTACCTGTCTGGAGACTGGAGAGAGCTTCTACCGGTATATTGAGACCCTGTAAAGGCCTGCAGGAGGTCCTCTACCTGTCTGGAGAGAGAGCTTCTACCGGTATATTGAGGCCCTGTAAAGGCCTGCGGGAGATCCACTACCTGTCTGGAGACTGGAGAGAGCTTCTACCGGTATATTGAGGCCCTGTAAAGGCCTGCGGGAGGTCCACTACCTGTCTGGAGGTGGAGAGAGCTTCTACCGGTATATTGAGGCCCTGTAAAGGCCTGCGGGAGGTCCACTACCTGTCTGGAGACTGGAGAGAGCTTATACCGGTATATTGAGGCCCTGTAAAGGCCGGCAGGGGTCCTCTACCGATTGGTAGGGCCCTCTAAACGCCGGCAGAGAGCCCTTTACAGATAGACAGGGCCCTCTAAAGACCGGCAGATGACCCTCTACATATCGGCAGGGCCCTTGAAAGGCCGGCAGAGGGCCTTCTACAGATCGACAGGGCCCTCTAAAGTCCGGCAAAGGGCCCACTACAGGTCGGCTGGGGTCCTCTAAAGGCCGCCGACAGAAGGCCCTCTACAGATTGGCTGGGGCACTCTGCAGATCGACAGAACCCTAAAGGCTGGAAGAGGGTCCTCTACAGGTCGACAGGGTCCTCTAAATGCCGGCAGAGGCTCTCTACAGATTAGCAGGGCGATCTACAGATCGGCAAGGCGCTCTAAAGGCCGAAAGAGGGCCCTCTCCAGATCGGCAGGGACCCTCTATAGATCAGCCGGGCCATATAAAGGCCGGCAGAGGACTCTCTACAACCGGCTGGGGCCCTCTAAAAGCCGGCAGAGGGCCCTCTGCATATTGGCAGAGCCCTTTTAAAGCTCTCCACACTGACTGGGGCCTTTTATACGTATTTACATATACAGGCCTTTAACAGACAAGCAAGTGCTGTTATGTATTCGTGTTACAATTTGTTAAGGTTCGTGGGCGTTCTTTTATACGACGTAAGGCGTTTTGCAGGCACCTGACACCATCCAAAACACTGGGCCCTTGCTCGGTCGCCAGAGAAGTCCGCCTAACCTCCAGGGGGCATGGCCCCTTCTCCCCCCCCCCCTCCCTGGCTACGCCACTGATTGACAACTGACAGCTGTCGCTCGCCCACTAACATCTCTTATTATTTCCGCCCGTTTATTTTCAGTGGCAGACGTACGGGCACGTCATCATCGAACTGGAACACGCAGTCGGCACCCCGGAGGACAACGCGACGTCCACAGCAAGTATACCCCGCTACAACACGAAGACCATCCTACCCCGCTACCAGGAGACCCTCCTACCCAGCCACCAGAAGACCCTCCTACCCAGCCACCAGAAGACCCTCCTACCCAGCCACCAGAAGACCCGCCTACACAGCCACCAGAAGGCCCTCCTACACAAGCAGAACAAGTTCATCCAGATCACGCTCCCGTGGGTCCAGGGGAAGATTTGGCTGAATTTTTTGGCTAAAGATGAAAACGCCGATTTTGGCATGGTGATAATCTCATGCCAAGGAACCGACACTTGTTTACGCCCAGGACTTCTTCTGCACTACTTGCACTACGAGATACAAACCTAGAGAAGTTATGCAATTACTTCACGCACTTCATGTTTATTTTAGTGAAAGCCTTCAACTCTTTCAGTCTTCAATTCATTGCCACACACAACAAACTACTTCTCAGTGTAAAACGTAAGACTGCCCCACGGGGTTGAAATATGACTGTTTGCTAATGTGTTTTTAAGAAGCCGAATAGTCTTATAATCCCGATTTGCTAATACCTATAGGTTTAGTTTACATTGCCCTGGTCACTGGCGGCGCCACGGATTTTTGTCAGGGGCCAAGTCGAAATTTAGTGTGCCTCCATTTGAGAGGGCCTCCATTTGAGAAGGGGCCTTTAACCTCCATAGGGCTCCTCTCACCTTCCACCTGGCTTCCAGAGGGCCGCTTATGGACTTCAGGGGCACCTCTGACTTCCATAGAACCCCCTCTGGCCTTCAGGGACCCTTCTGACCTCCAAAGGAACCCCCTGGCCTCCCTCTGGCCTTCTGGGACACTCCTCTGACCTCCATAGGTCCCTCTCTGACCTCCCTCTGGCTTCCAGATGGCCTCCTCTGGCCTTCAGATGCCCCCTCTGACCTCCATAGGACTCCCTCTGGCTTCCAGGGGTCCCTGTGACCACCGCGATGGAGCCTGCGAGATGGGGTGTCTTTGAAGCATGGAGGGGCCTCCTTAAATGACAGGAGAGATATGTTTGCCTCCCTCTCCCCCTCCTTCCCCCTCCCCCGGGTGGCGCCGCCGCTGGTCCTGATGCCATTCATCCACTAGTTTGTACATTACGGGCTTAACATGTTTCAATACTTAACCATTTCCATTTGTTTTTGCTAAACAATTTGTATTCGATAGCCAGAAATATGACGAAAGAGACTGTGCATGCTCAGTTCTCAGCTGTTATGTGCGTCCATTTATGTCGGTGACTATAGAATGTAGATAGCTTGTTTTAATTCATGGAAACGATGAGCTCGGAGAACTTGGACAGTCGATTTTGAATGGTCTCTTCATGCCCTGAAATGTCTTCAACGCATCGCACAATACAACGCAGCTCAACCGTGGCATCTACACGACTGTTCGTATTGTGACACTCGCATCGAGGTAAGTGTATTGTTTGTGGACGAGGTAGTTTTAGCCGTGGGAAATTGTGTTGGTAGTTTCAGGACGGCTCTTTCGTTAGCTGAGAGTGAAACCAAGCTAAGGAGAGCAGGTTCAAAACAGCTCGTATTAGTTGTTTCGGGATGGAATGCATGTTGTGCAGCGTTGTTTGTGTGAAGTGTAAACGTTCATTTACACCGGCACATTTTTTTTAAATTTAGTCTGAACCTTTTGAATGGATGGATTTCTGAGGTCAGTACCTAAGCAGAGCTTGTTGCGCAGGCACTGACCCGTGCCGCGCCCAAACTGGCAATTCCTGGTAGCCGGTAGAATTTAGAGGCGAAAGTTTTACGAGCCCAACATACCTGAACACGGTTCGCCCCGCCCTCTGGCGTCACCTGACCTTGATTGCGACCGCTATCACCGGCTGCAGGCCATCTTAGTCAGGGGGGGGGGGGCATTCCACGACAAATCGACAATTTATCTTCCCAAATTTAACCCTCCTCTATCACTTTTTGTTCAAAATTTGTCTATATGGTTATCCGACTCCGGCCTATATCCGTTATCCAACCGCATACTAGAAAGCAATATATGCAATGCAATCTGTTTTTCGTTTGTTTTTATTCCAAACAGTACGAAGAACAATGCTACGCCAACCGAGCACGGGCGCAGCGTGCCGGCCGCGCGTCCAGCCCAGTCCTGAATTCGAATTCAGCTGTGGCAATATATAAATATATTAAAAAAAATCGACTCTGACTCCGACTCCGACTTCAACTCCGACTCCGGCCTATATTCGTTATCCAACCGCATACTAGAAAGCAATATATGCAATGCAATCTGTTTTTGTTTGTTTTTATTCCAAACAGTATGAAGAACAGTGCTACGCCGACCGAGCACGGGCGCAGCGTGCCGGCCGCGCGTCCAGCCCAGTCGCGCTAGCCTGCAGGCGGCGGAACCCACGAAACAGGCTCCGAGCGGCGAGCGTAGCCAGCCGCCGCCGGCCCAGCTCGCAGCAGCTGGGCTTCAGCCCCAGCTCGTTCCAGCTCATCTTCGCTGGAGCCGCTGCTGCTCCCGGATCCTGCGCTGTCTTACAGCTGGGGCATTCCAGGACAAATCGACCAAAACAAATATCGAAATAACACCCTACATCTCAGATTTCGATACAACTTTGTCTTGCGGGTTATCTGGACCGTAGATTCACGCTGTGACATTTGCTGCTTCGTCCTTCAAATAGTTTCCGAGTTACAGTCTCGGGCAACTTTGCAAAGTCGCACAAAACTCTAATTTTCATCGGGCAATATCTTCCATCACAATCATGTGAGTCATACAAACATGTATACAATCAGAATCATCATGAACCATAAATTAATATGATACAAATATTTTTTGAAAATTCCAAAATTTTGCAATTTCAACACGTGATATCAGGTAAAATCACGTGATTGTATAATGTGGCCATTTCAAATTCGGAATTTGTCCATGCCAGAATCTACTTCGATGCATAAGTCATCGATGGTAAAAAAATGGAAAATATGTTTTTCTCAAAATATTGTATTTATATTTTTGTATTTGGAAAATCATGGTCACCAGCACGTCTTCGGTAATAACTGTGCACGTAACTGTGCCAGATAGCTCAATTCAACGGCACTATGCCTATCTCGTCGATCTGATTTCAATTATCAGAATCACCATGAACCATAGATTAATATGTTATAAATACTTTTGGAAAATGCAAAATTTTTGGAATTTCAACACCTGATATTAAGTAAAATCACGTGATTTTATAATGTGTCCATTTAATTTCTTTTCTTTTCTTTGCCAGAATCGACTTCGATACATAATTCTTTGATGGTAAAAATTGGAGATGTTTTTTTCCCAAAATATGTTTTTTTTTATTTTTTTATTTGGAAAAATCATGGTCACCAGCACGTCTTTGGTAATAACTTTGCACGTAATTGTGCTAGAGATCTCAATTCAACGACACTATGCTTATCTCGTCGATCTGATTTCAATGATCAGAATCACCACGAACCTGATTAATATCATATAAATACTTTTCGAAAATTCGAAAATTTTGGAATTTCAACACGTGATATTAGGTAAAATTACGTGATTTTATAACGTGGCCATTTAAAATTCAGTCTTCGATGGCAAAAAAATGGCGATATGTTTTTCTCAAAACATTTTATAACACTCTCTTTGTCAAACTCCATGTATGTATTAACAATGTTAGTGCTCATAACTGGAACAAAGACAAACCATGAGTTAGTTAGACATCGGAAAGCATTATCATCTAAATATGACAAATACTTTTAAAAAATTGATGTTTTTTTTAAATTTCAACACGTGATATTAGTTTTGTCCAAAACACTTTGCACACTCCTCACGCGGCACGCGCCACGCGCAGTGGTAGTCACCCACGTGAGTCGGCACTGGTCTCAAACAGGGTAGGGTGGATGGGGCTACTGAGCAAAGAAGCCTGCTTGTCAATCGGACGTGCGGTTGCAGAGATATGAGCTTCTCAAAAGCTGGCGGACATGGCATGCCGATTTATAATATACACTTCGGAAAGAGGGCCCCCGGACCCCCGACCATATCGTAGATAAAACCTAACCCTACGGCGTGAATAAGTTGTCCGATGTATTTGCGCGGCCCGCCCCTTGCAGTTGTCAAAAATACGGAGAAAAAACGTTCCAACGAGAGAAGAAAAAACGTTCCAACGGATCCGGTACCAACGCTTCCAAATGCGGCCAAAACTGGCCCGTCCCTTGCATTGTCAAAATATACGGAGAAAAGCCGAGCCAACAACACGTACGAAGGCTGAAAAAAACGTCACAAGAATCAATACAAAGGTGAAACATTCCCTTTAAAGGGAATGTTTCACCTTTGTATTAGTTTTGAACTGAGATAGCCATTATCTTTGGCCGTTATTGAAATGTCGAAAATACTGAGGTCATTTTCCCCCAAATTAGCCGTTTTTAAGCAATTTAATTTCCCATTTGCAAAATGGGGTCTAGGCTAGTGGCGCCGCTGATTGGCGACAACCACTTTGTCAGCCAATCCCACTTTGTCAGCCAATCAACGGCGGTCTATAGCTCAATAATGACGTCATCATCCCAAATTTAAAACCTTAATTTGTATAAAGTTAGGTGACTTTTCGAGAGAAAAACATCACCATCGTTTTCAGCAGCACTTAATTCATATTTTCGACTACAACCAGCGTATATTTGACAACTTTCAGAAAGGTGAAGCATTCAAAAAGACTCATATGGCTGAATTCGCAATGAAACGGAGATTCTATTTTTGGGCTTTGTTGCGTGACCTTGAATGACCTTGACCCCGTGTCCTTTTTTCCGTTGACCTCGTGTGACCCCGGGTACACCTGATTTAAATTTTTCCTTTGGAAAATACTCGTCAATATATTGCCTAACAACGCAACAAAAAAAAGGCATTTTCTCTCTAATTTCCATATTTTCCGTCGATATACGTGCGTGTTTTCGAATTATCCCCCAAGGGGAGGTAACGGGAAAATATCTGCGAGCCTATGGGACCGATTTGGGCGGGGTCTTTACCATTCGATCCGGCGTGGTCTAAAACGGTGCCGTTTTGAGTTTGATTTTTTTTTTGTCTAATCTATGTGGACCAAATTGGACAAAAACCACCAGAAATCGTTGCAAACGAAGTCATGCTCCAAACCTATGCGACCGATTTGGGCGAGATCTTCACCATTCGATCCGGCGTGGTCTTAAACGGTGCCGTGTTGAGTTTTATCCACTTGGGTCTAATCTAAGTGAACCAAATTTAACCAAAACCGCCAAAAACTGTTGCAGACGTCATACTCCGATCCTGTGGGACTGATTTGGGTGGAGTTTTCACCATTCGATCCGGCGTGGTCCACAACGGTGCCATATTGAGTTTTATCCACTTTGGTCCAATCTAAGTGATCCATTTTTTTTTTCAAAACCAAAACCTCCAAAAATCGTTGCCGACGACGTCATGCTCCGAACCTATTGGACCGATTTGGGTAGGGTCTTCACCCTTCGATCCGGCGTGATTCAAAACGGTGCAATTTTGAGTTTTATCCCTTATCATCTAAGTGAACCAAATTGGACCAAAACTGACAGAAATCGTTGCAGATGTCATGCTCCGGAGCTATGGGACCGATTTGGGCGGAGTCTTCACCATTCGATCCGTTTTGTACCACGCCGGATGGCTGCGTGGTGTTGCTCGTCACTCTGAAAATGTGTATACCAAAACAATGGGCCTGTAACTGCAATGGTAGCTAAGATATTGGCCCGTTACCCCTCGCTCCCCTTGGGGGTAATTCGAAAACATGCACGTATATGGACGGCAAATATGGAAACTAGAGGAAAAACGCACTATTTTCTCTCTTTTTTGCGTTGTTAGGCAATATACAGAAAAGTATTTTGCGAAGTGCAAAAATTGAAATCAGAGGTGTACCCGGGGTCACACGAGGTCAACGAAAAAAAGGTCATGAAATCACGGGGTCAAGGTCATTCAAGGTCACGCAACAAAGCCCAGAAATAAAATATCCGTTTCATTGCGAATTCAGCCATATAAGTCTTGTTGGCATTTGGTTAAGTCAGACGCACTATTTCGGCCTTCAAAAATACCTCTGCAGCGTGACCTTGCAAAAATGCCCGAGGCTATAACTCGAGAACCTGAGCCCAGATAGAGCTAATATTGTCACAGCTGAATTCAGGACCTAAGACCAGTAAGGCGCCGTAGTTGGCGATGAACGAGCGAGCGCGAAATAAATGTATGGTGAATTTCAACCCGATCGGGCAAGTAGTTCCTGAGATGCAAACAAAGGTGCGCACGTGCAGAGGCACCCCACACATGACTTGTGGGTAGGCGGCGGCGGAGGGGTCCCTAACCACACACCAAATTTGAACACAATCGGCTCAGCCGTTCCTGAGATATAGAATAGGAATGTGCACGTGCGCACGTGCAGAGGCACCCCATCCCTGACTTGTGGGAAACTGGCGGTTGAGAGGTCCCTAACCACACACCAAATTTGAACACAATCGGCTCAGCAATTCCTGAGATATAGAATAGGGAAGAGCACGTGCGCACGTGCAGAGGCACTCCACCCCTGACTTGTGGAAAGGCAGCGGCTGAGAGGTCCCTAACCACACACCAAATTAAAACGCAATCGGTTCAGCCGTTCCTGAGATATAAAATAAGGGTGTGCACGTGCGCACGTGCAGAGGCACCCCACACATGACTTGTGGGTAGGCGGCGGCGGAGGGGTCCCTAACCACACACCAAATTTGAACACAATCGGCTCAGCCGTTCCTGAGATATATAATAGGGATGTGCACGTGCACACGTGCAGAGGCACCCATCCCTGACTTGTGGAAAAGAGGCGGCTGAGAGGTCCCTAGCCACACACCAAATTTGAACACAATCGGCTCAGCAATTCCTGAGATATAGAATAGGGGAGAGCACGTGCGCACGTGCAGAGGCACTCCACCCGACTTGTGGAAAGGCAACGGCTGAGAGGTCCCTAACCACACACCAAATTAGAACGCAATCGGTTCAGCCGTTCCTGAGATATACAATAAGGGTGTGCACGTGCGCACGTGCAGAGGCACCCCACCCTTGACTTGTGGAAAATTGGCGGCTGAGGGGTCCCTAACCACACACCAAATTTGCACATAATCGGCCCAGCCGTTGCAGAGTTTTTGCGAGAAAACACTTTTCAACACCCCCCACGCGCCACGCGCCACGCGCAGTGGTAGGCACTCACATGAGTCGGGACCGGTCTCAATCAGGGTAGGTTGGATGGGGCTGCTCAGCAAAGAAGTCAGCTTGTCAATCGGGCGTGTGGTTGCAGAGATACGAGCTTCTCAAAAACGTCGCCACGGATCGGGTCGGGTCGGGCCGGGCTGCTCATATTCAGATTTTCCCCATATACCACGGAAAGACGAGCGAGCGCGAAGCGCTCGCTCGTAATAACCCTATAAACCAATTTTGAACAAAAAGTGAGAGATGGGGGTGATTTCTACTTGTCGATTTGTCGTGAATGATGCCCCTGGGGCAAATAGCAAGCACCGAAGCGAATCGAAATCGAAGCGAATCATTGTGAATGCATTTTAAGCGACATTTTATCAGACGACACCCATGTCTCATACAACTTCACATAACTCTATACTTAGCTGCTATACCTTAGCAGTCGATTATTTGTTCTAAAGTTAGATAACATACACATATTTGCAAACTTGTATTCAATTAAATCATTCGACTCAAGTTACTCCCGTCGTGTGGTCAGCCCTCCGGGTACTGATAAGGATCAGGGTTCGCCACCAGACCGTACGCTAGCTGAGATGCAAGTTTAGTATCTAGATATGCGCGTTATAATACCCCGTCTACGTATACAATTTGCATCACAACTAGCGTACGGCGTGCCAGCGAACCCTGATCGTTATCGGGACCCGAAGGGCTGACGACAAGACGGGAGTAACTTGAGTCTATTGATAGAGTTGAATACAAGTCTGCATATTTGACCCGAGGACAGCAGATGAGCAAATGGAAAGGGGAGAGCAGCGACGACAGCGACATCTATACATATTTAGTGAAACCTATTAAGGCTTCGCTGTATATATGCCGCTAGTGACTGGGCACTACTCAAGGAGATATTACCGGGAGATTGGAGAATACTCCGTAAGACGCCCGCGCGCCTGGGTGAAATCGTACATAATAGAACTTCACGCATTCCATAGTCCACGAGATGCTGTACATTTCGAGCTACAATCACATGCTTTTCAGTGCTCATAAGTATGTACGTTTTCGCGTGCCACAGGCCATGACCGACTCTGAAGCCCGAAACGGCCCAGGCGATGCCAACAGCGCAGTAGCTCAGTCCCACTGCGACTAACCCGCGCGGCGCTGGGGGAGGTAAATTTTCCCCCCTTCCCGTATTTTTAAAATAACTTGAAAAACTATGACAGATATCACAGTGAAACCTACTGTACCTTATGGTGCATCAATTCTACTTCTGACAAAAAAAAATGAAATTCGTGAACATTTTGGGAGATAATGACGTTTTAGTGACGTCATGGCATGTCATTTTTGGTGAGAAAAAAAGTTAAATGTTTGAAAAATCGTAGAAAATAGCGTGTTGATGCAACTCGCAAATAAAATGCGTCAAAAGAAAGGATATGCCATCATCTTTAAAATGGCTATCTCGGAATTTCAAAATTTTGGTTTTTGACCCCCCAAAATGGAAAAAAAACATTAAAAAGAATTTCCACAAAGTTTTTTTTGTTGAGGATTTGAAAAAAAGGAAGATATATTAGAGAACCGAGTATGAACGATGCTGAAGCCAAATTTCAAAGCAACATCTTTATTTTTGACTGACTTATAGCTCTCGAAGTATAAGTAACTCATGTCCATTTTTTGAATTTGCGTTTTTTGGCTTTTACTGACCAGATACAGACAAATAAATGCCACCAATGCCACCATTTCTAACACAAAACTAGTCTAGAAACATGCAATGTTTATTTATATTAATCAATTTCAAATATTGTCCTTATTGTGACCTGATCTGAGGGCCATTATATGGGGTCAGGCTGTGAAAATGGCTGCTTCTATCGAATTATACGTGTAATATAATCCATACATGTGTCGCATGACTTTCGTAGACCTGTGACCTTTTGTGACCTGAAGTTGACCTTTGCTTACAATTTCACTTTTACTTATACAGGAGATGCATTATACATTTGGGAGCACTTCGTGAGATAATAGTTGCAATATAAGGCTTTGGATGGAAAGTATAGACCAAAAACCCAAATACTTAAATGTTGACACTTGACCTGACCGTGACCCGACATGTGACCTTATTTTAAGAATTTCGGGTATGCGTTATATTTTTCTCACTGAGAGCTTTCGATCGCCGCCTTACGCGTCTCGCTGCGGTTATTGGTTCGGAAGATACGCGGGGGGGGGGGGGTAAAATTTACCCCCCCCCCCCCCCCCCAGCACCGGGAGTTCGGATGGAGACCCCAGCGCCACGCGGGTTAAGTCTCAACCCATGGCCCACCGCCGCCTGCTCTCTCCCTAGTAGGTTGTTGCCGTTGCCATGTGAGGCGCATAGCCACTTGGCTCAGCGCTTCCTCCATGATAAGTCACCCTCACCACTCGCCAACACTCACCCACCACAAAACAAAAACACATCCACCAATTGACTGATTCCATGTATTTCCGTGCAAGTAAATCATCAAAACAATAGCATTCGGCAGGCGGCCGGAAGGGTGTGGCGGCTTGCGGCCCCGTCATCAGCCGGGGCGTCATCGCGGCGCCGGGAGGCGTCATCACTGCAGGCGACGGGCGGCGCCGGCGGCGCGGGCGGCCCCCTCTCCGCTCATATAGTATATGCGAGGCGGCGCGGCCGTCGGCGGCGGCCGGCGCGCGCCTCTCAGGCGCGGGCCAGTCCGTCTGGCGGCGAGTATCAGTTGAAGCTACTGCCCTCGGGCGGCTGCGGCAGGCCCTTGCTCTCCTTGGCAGTCATACGTCTGCGCAGATCCATCAGCACTGTCTTGATCGTGTAGGTCCGGTTCCAGTGCGCCAGCACCGGAATACTCCGACAGTCGATCTGACCAGGCGGGGAGGGGGGGGGGGGGGGGGTCAGGGGGCGTCAGTCCGCTGTTGGGGAGGGCACAACAGCCTTGGTGTAGTGTGATAGGGAGGACACAGCAGCCTTGGTTCGTTGTGAGTGAAGACACAGCAGTCTTGGTCCGTTGTGAGTGAAGACACAGCAGCCTTGGTCCGTTGTGAGTGAAGACACAGTAGCCTTGGTCTAGTGTGATGGGGAGGACACAGCAGCCTTGGTCTAGTAGGATGGGGAGGACATAGCAGCCTTGGTGTAGTATGATGGGGAGGACACAGCAGCCTTGGTGTAGTGTGATGGGGAGGGCACAGCAGCCTTGGTGTAGTGTGATGGGGAGGACACAGCAGCCTTGGTCTAGTGTGATGGGGAGGACACAGCAGCCTTGGTCTAGTGGGATGGGGAGAACACAGCAGCCTTGGTGTAGTGTGATGGGGAGGGCACAGCAGCCTTGGTCTAGTGTGATGTGGAGGGCACAGCAGCCTTGGTCTAGTGTGATGGGGAGGGCACAGCAGCCTTGGTGTAGTGTGATGGGGAGGACACAGCAGCCTTGGTGTAGTGTGATGGGGAGGACACAGCAGCCTTGGTCTAGTGGGATGTGGAGGGCACAGCAGCCTTGGTGTAGTGTGATGGGGAGGACACAGCAGCCTTGGTGTAGTGTGATGGGGAGGACACAGCCGCCTTGGTGTAGTGTGATGGGGAGGGCACAGCAGCCTTGGTGTAGTGTGATGGGGGGGGGGGGGGGGACACAGCAGCCTTGGTGTAGTGTGATGGGGAGGACACAGCCGCCTTGGTGTAGTGTGATGGGGAGGGCACAGCAGCCTTGGTGTAGTGTGATGGGGGGACACAGCAGCCTTGGTGTAGTGTGATGGGGAGGACACAGCCGCCTTGGTGTAGTGTGATGGGGAGGGCACAGCAGCCTTGGTGTAGTGTGATGGGGGGGGACACAGCAGCCTTGGTGTAGTGTGATGGAGAGGACACAGCAGCCTTGGTCTAGTGGGATGGGGAGAACACAGCAGCCTTGGTGTAGTGTGATGGGGAGGGCACAGCAGCCTTGGTCTAGTGTGATGTGGAGGGCACAGCAGCCTTGGTCTAGTGTGATGGGGAGGGCACAGCAGCCTTGGTGTAGTGTGATGGGGAGGACACAGCAGCCTTGGTGTAGTGTGATGGGGAGGACACAGCAGCCTTGGTGTAGTGTGATGGGGAGGACACAGTAGCCTTGGTCTAGTGTGATGGGGAAGACACAGCAGCCTTGGTCTAGTGTGATGGGGAGGACACAGCAGCCTTGGTCTAGTGTGATGGGGAGGACACAGCAGCCTTGGTGTAGTGTGATGGGGAGGACACAGTCGCCTTGGTGTAGTGTGATGTGGAGGGCACAGCAGCCTTGGTGTAGTGTGATGGGGAGGGCACAGCAGCCTTGGTGTAGTGTGATGTGGAGGACACAGCAGCCTTAGTCTAGTGTGATGGGGAGGACACAGCAGCCTTGGTCTAGTGGGATGGGGAGAACACAGCAGCCTTGGTGTAGTGTGATGGGGAGGGCACAGCAGCCTTGGTCTAGTGTGATGTGGAGGGCACAGCAGCCTTGGTCTAGTGTGATATGGAGGACACAGCAGCCTTGGTCCGTTGTGAGTGAAGACACAGTAGCCTTGGTCTAGTGTGATGGGGAGGACACATCAGCCTTGGTCTAGTGGGATGGGGAGGACATAGCAGCCTTGGTGTAGTGTGATGGGGAGGACACAGCAGCCTTGGTGTAGTGTGATGGGGAGGGCACAGCAGCCTTGGTGTAGTGTGATGGGGAAGACACAGCAGCCTTGGTCTAGTGTGATGGGGAGGACACAGCAGCCTTGGTCTAGTGGGATGGGGAGAACACAGCAGCCTTGGTGTAGTGTGATGGGGAGGGCACAGCAGCCTTGGTCTAGTGTGATGTGGAGGGCACAGCAGCCTTGGTCTAGTGTGATGGGGAGGGCACAGCAGCCTTGGTGTAGTGTCATGGGGAGGACACAGTAGCCTTGGTGTAGTGTGATGGGGAGGGCACAGCAGCATTGGTCTAGTGTAATGGGGAGGACACAGCAGCCTTAGTATAGTGTGATGGGGAGGGCACAGCAGCCTTGGTCTAGTGTGATGGGGAGGACACAACAGCCTTGGTGTAGTGTGATGGGGAGGACACAGCAGCCTTGGTGTAGTGTGATGGGGAGGACACAGCAGCCTTGGTCTAGTGTGATAGGGAGAACACAGCAGCCTTGGTGTAGTGTGATGGGGAGGGCACAGCAGCCTTGGTGTAGTGTGATGGGGAGGACACAACAGCCTTGGTGTAGTGTGATAGGGAGGGCACAACAGCCTTGGTGTAGTGTGATGGGGAGGACACAGCAGCCTTGGTGTAGTGTGATAGGGAGGACACAGCAGCTTTGGTGTAGTGTGATAGGGAGGGCACATCAGCCTTAGTCTAGTGTGATGGGGAGGACACAGCAGCCTTGGTCTAGTGGGATGTGGAGAACACAGCAGCCTTGGTCTAGTGTGATGGGGAGGACACAGTCGCCTTGGTCTAGTGTGATGGGGAGGACACAGCAGCCTTGGTGTAGTGTGATGGGGAGGACACAGTAGCCTTGGTCTAGTGTGATGGGGAGGACACAGCAGCCTTGGTGTAGTGTGATGGGAGGACACAGCAGCATTGGTGTAGTGTGATGGGGAGGACACAGCAGCCTTGGTCTAGTGGGATGTGGAGGACACATCAGCCTTAGTCTAGTGTGATGGGGAGGACACAGCAGCCTTGGTGTAGTGTGATGGGGAGGACACAGCAGCATTGGTGTAGTGTGATGGGGAGGACACAGCAGCCTTGGTCTAGTGTGTCGGGGAGGACACAGCAGCCTTGGTCTAGTGGGATGGGGAGGGCACAGCAGCCTTGGTCTAGTGTGATGGGGAGGGCACATCAGCCTTGGTGTAGTGTGATGGGGAGGACACGGCAGCCTTGGTCTAGTGTGATGGGGAGGACACAGCAGTCTTGGTCTAGTGTGATGGGGAGGACACAGCAGCCTTAGTCTAGTGTGTCGGGGAGGACACAGCAGCCTTAGTCTAGTGTGATGGTGAGGGCACAGCAGCCTTGGTGTAGTGTGATGGGGAGAGCACATCAGCCTTGGTCTAGTGATGGAGAGGACACAGCAGCCTTCGTGTAGTGTGATGGAGAGGACACAGCAGCCTTGGTGTAGTGTGATGGGGAGGGCACAGCAGCCTTGGTCTAGTGTGATAGGGAGGACACAGCAGCCTTGGTGTAGTGTGATGGGGAGGGCACAGCAGCCTTAGTCTATTGTGATGGGGAGGACACAGCAGCCTTGGTGTAGTGTGATAGGGAGGACACAGCAGCCTTAGTCTAGTGTGATGGGGAGGACACAGCCGCCTTGGTCTAGTGTGATATGGAGGACACAGTCGCCTTGGTCCGTTGTGAGTGACGACACAGTAGTCTTGGTCTAGTGTGATGTGGAGGACACAGTCGCCTTGGTCTAGTGTGATAGGGAGGACACAGCAGCCTTGGTCTAGTGTGATGGGGAGGACACAGCAGCCTTGGTCTAGTGTGATGGGGAGGGCACAGCAGCCTTGGTGTAGTGTGATAGGGAGGACACAGCAGCCTTGGTCTAGTGTGAAAGGGAGAACACAGCAGCCTTGGTGTAGTGTGATGGGGAGGGCACAACAGCCTTGGTCTAGTGTGTCGGGGAGGACACAGCAGCCCTGGTCTAGTGGGATGGGGAGGACACAGCAGCCTTGGTGTAGTGTGATGGGGAGGGCACAGCAGCCTTGGTGTAGTGTGTTGGGGAGGACACAACAGCCTTGGTGTAGTGTGATGGGGAGGACAAAGCAGCATTGGTCTAGTGTGATGGGGAGGACACAGCAGCCTTGGTGTAGTGTGATGGGGAGGACACAGCAACCTTGGTGTAGTGTGATGTGGAGGGCACAGCAGCCTTGGTCTAGTGTGATGTGGAGGGCACAATCGCCTTGGTGTAGTGTGATGGGGAGGACACAGCAGCCTTGGTCTAGTGGGATAGGGAGGACACAGCAGCCTTGGTCTAGTGTGATGGGGAGGACACAGCAGCCTTGGTCTAGTGTGATGGGGGGGACACAGCAGCCTTGGTCTAGTGTGATGTGGAGGGCACAGCAGCCTTGGTGTAGTGTGATGGGAGAACACAGCAGCCTTGGTCTAGTGTGTCGGGGAGGACACAGCAGCCTTGGTCTAGTGTGATGGGGAGGACACAGCAACCTTAGTCTAGTGTGATAGGGAGAACACAGCAGCCTTGGTGTAGTGGGATGGGGAGAACACAGCAGCCTTGGTGTAGTGTGATGGGGAGGACACGGCAGCCTTGGTGTAGTGTGATGGGGAGGACACAGCAGCCTTGGTGTAGTGTGATAGGGAGGACACAGCAGCCTTGGTGTAGTGTGATGGGGAGGACACAGCAGCCTTGGTCTAGTGTGATGGGGAGGACACAAGCCTTGGTGTAGTGGGATGGGGAGAACACAGCAGCCTTGGTGTAGTGTGATGGGGAGAACACAGCAGCCTTGGTGTAGTGTGATAGGGAGGACACAGCAGCCTTAGTCTAGTGTGATGGGGAGGACACAGCAGCCTTGGTGTAGTGTGATGGAGAGGACACAGCAGCCTTGGTGTAGTGTGATAGGGAGGACACAGCAGCATTAGTCTAGTGTGATGGGGAGGACACAGCAGCCTTGGTCTAGTCTGATGGGGAGGACACAGCAGCCTTGGTCTAGTGTGATGGGGAGGACACAGCAGCCTTGGTCTAGTGGGATGGGGAGGCCACAGCAGCCTTGGTCTAGTGTGTCGGGGAGGACACAGCAGCCTTGGTCTAGTGGGATGTGGAGGGCACAGCAGCCTTGGTGTAGTGTGATGGGGAGGACACAGCAGCCTTGGTCTAGTGTGATGGGGAGGACACAGCAGCCTTAGTCTAGTGTGATGGGGAGGACACAGCAGCATTGGTGTAGTGGGATGGGGAGGACACATCAGCCTTGGTGTAGTGTGATGGGGAGGACAGAGCAGCCTTGGTCTAGTGTGATGGGGAGGACACAGCAGCCTTGGTGTAGTGTGATGGGGAGGGCACAGCAGCCTTGGTCTAGTGATGGAGAGGACACAGCAGCCTTGGTGTAGTGTGATGGGGAGGACAGAGCAGCCTTGGTCTAGTGTGATGGGGAGGACACAGCAGCCTTGGTGTAGTGTGATGGGGAGGGCACAGCAGCCTTGGTCTAGTGATGGAGAGGACACAGCAGCCTTGGCGTAGTGATGGGGAGGACACAGCAGCCTTGGTCTGGTGGGATGGGGAGGACACAGCAGCCTTGGTCTAGTGGGATGGGGAGGACACAGCAGCCTTGGTCTAGTGGGATGGGGAGGACACAGCAGCCTTGGTGTAGTGTGACAGGGAGGACACAGCAGCCTTGGTCTAGTGGGATGGAGAGGACACAGCAGCCTTGGTCTAGTGGGATGGGGAGGACACAGCAGCCTTGGTGTAGTGTGATAGGGAGGACACAGCAGCCTTGGTCTAGTGTGATGGGGAGGACACAGCAGCCTTGGTCTAGTGGGATGTGGAGGGCACAGCAGCCTTGGTGTAGTGTGATGGAGAGGACACAGCAGCCTTGGTGTAGTGCGATAGGGAGGACAGGGCAGCCTTGGTCTAGTGTGATGGGGAGGACACAGCAGCCTTGGTGTAGTGTGATGGGGAGGACACAGCAGCCTTAGTCTAGTGTGATGGGGAGGATACAGCAGCCTTGGTCTAGTGTGATGGGGAGAACACAGCAGCCTTGGTGTAGTGTGATGGGGAGGAAACAGCAGCCCTGGTGTAGTGTGATGGGGAGGACAGCAGCCTTGGTCTAGTGTGATGGGGAGGGCACACCAGCCTAGGTCTAGTGTGATGGGGAGGACACAGCAGCCTTAGTCTAGTGTGATGGGGAAGACACAGCAGCCTTGGTCTAGTGTGATGGGGAGGACACAGCCGCCTTGGTCTAGTGTGATGGGGAGGACACAGCAGCCTTGGTGTAGTGTGATGGGGAAGACACAGCAGCCTTAGTCTAGTGTGATGGGGAGGACACAGTCGCCTTGGTCTAGTGTGATAGGGAAGACACAGCAGTCTTGGTCTAGTGTGATAGGGAGGACACAGCAGCCTTGGTCTAGTGTGATGAGGAGGACACAGCAGCCTTGGTCTAGTGTGATGGGGAGGACACATCAGCCTTGGTGTAGTGTGATGGGGAGGACACAGCAGCCTTGGTCTAGTGTGATGTGGAGGACACAGCAGCCTTGGTCTAGTGTGATGGGGAGGACACAGCCGCCTTGGTCTAGTGTGATGGGGAGGACACAGCAGCCTTAGTCTAGTGTGATGGGGAGGACACAGTCGCCTTGGTCTAGTGTGATGGGGAGGGCACAGCAGTCTTGGTCTAGTGTGATGG
Source organism: Chirona hameri (assembly GCA_036785665.1). Lineage (NCBI taxonomy): Eukaryota > Metazoa > Arthropoda > Thecostraca > Balanomorpha > Balanidae > Chirona > Chirona hameri. The sequence continues at coordinate 31,001 of JAXIVJ010001734.1, forward strand.
GGAGGACACAGCAGCCTTGGTGTAGAGTGATGGGGAGGACACAGCAGCCTTAGTCTAGTGTGATGGTGAGGGCACAACAGCCTTAGTCTAGTGTGATGGGGAGGACACAGTCGCCTTGGTCTAGTGTGATGGGGAGGGCACATCAGCCTTGGTCTAGTGTGATGGTGAGGGCACAACAGCCTTGGTCTAGTGTGATGGGGAGGGCACAGCAGCCTTGGTCTAGTGTGATGGTGAGGGCACAACAGCCTTGGTCTAGTGTGATGGGGAGGACACAGCAGCCTTGGTGTAGTGTGATGGGGAGGACACAGCAGCCTTGGTCTAGTGTGATGGGGAGGACACAGCAGCCTTGGTCTAGTGTGATGGGGAGGGCACAGCAGCCTTGGTGTAGTGTGATGGGGAGGACACAACAGCCTTGGTGTAGTGTGATAGGGAGGGCACAACAGCCTTGGTGTAGTGTGATGGGGAGGACACATCAGCCTTGGTGTAGTGCGATAGGGAGGACACAGCAGCTTTGGTGTAGTGTGATAGGGAGGGCACATCAGCCTTAGTCTAGTGTGATGGGGAGGACACAGCAGCCTTGGTCTAGTGGGATGTGGAGAATACAGCAGCCTTGGTCTAGTGTGATGGGGAGGACACAGTCGCCTTGGTCTAGTGTGATGGGGAGGACACAGCAGCCTTGGTGTAGTGTGATGGGGAGGACACAGTAGCCTTGGTCTAGTGTGATGGGGAGGACACAGCAGCCTTGGTGTAGTGTGATGGGGAGGACACAGCAGCATTGGTGTAGTGTGATGGGGAGGACACAGCAGCCTTGGCCTAGTGGGATGTGGAGGACACAGCAGCCTTAGTCTAGTGTGATGGGGAGGACACAGAAGCCTTGGTCTAGTGGGATGTGGAGAACACAGCAGCCTTGGTCTAGTGTGATGGGGAGGACACAGTCGCCTTGGTCTAGTGTGATGGGGAGGACACAGCAGCCTTGGTGTAGTGTGATGGGGAGGACACAGTAGCCTTGGTCTAGTGTGATGGGGAGGACACAGCAGCCTTGGTGTAGTGTGATGGGGAGGACACAGCAGCATTGGTGTAGTGTGATGGGGAGGACACAGCAGCCTTGGTCTAGTGGGATGGGGAGGGCACAGCAGCCTTGGTCTAGTGTGATGGGGAGGGCACATCAGCCTTGGTGAAGTGTGATGGGGAGGACACGGCAGCCTTGGTCTAGTGTGATGGGGAGGACACAGCAGTCTTGGTCTAGTGTGATGGGGAGGCCACAGCAGCCTTAGTCTAGTGTGTCGGGGAGGACACAGCAGCCTTAGTCTAGTGTGATGGTGAGGGCACAGCAGCCTTGGTGTAGTGTGATGGGGAGGGCACATCAGCCTTGGTCTAGTGATGGAGAGGACACAGCAGCCTTCGTGTAGTGTGATGGAGAGGACACAGCAGCCTTGGTGTAGTGTGATGGGGAGGGCACAGCAGCCTTGGTCTAGTGTGATAGGGAGGACACAGCAGCCTTGGTGTAGTGTGATGGGGAGGACACAGCAGCATTGGTGTAGTGTGATAGGGAGGACACAGCAGCCTTGGTCTAGTGGGATGGGGAGGGCACAGCAGCCTTGGTCTAGTGTGATGGGGAGGGCACATCAGCCTTGGTGTAGTGTGATGGGGAGGACACGGCAGCCTTGGTCTAGTGTGATGAGGAGGACACAGCAGTCTTGGTCTAGTGTGATGGGGAGGACACAGCAGCCTTAGTCTAGTGTGTCGGGGAGGACATAGCAGCCTTAGTCTAGTGTGATGGTGAGGGCACAGCAGCCTTGGTGTAGTGTGATGGGGAGGGCACATCAGCCTTGGTCTAGTGATGGAGAGGACACAGCAGCCTTCGTGTAGTGTGATGGAGAGGACACAGCAGCCTTGGTGTAGTGTGATGGGGAGGGCACAGCAGCCTTGGTCTAGTGTGATAGGGAGGACACAGCAGCCTTGGTGTAGTGTGATGGGGAGGGCACAGCAGCCTTAGTCTATTGTGATGGGGAGGACACAGCAGCCTTGGTGTAGTGTGATAGGGAGGACACAGCAGCCTTAGTCTAGTGTGATGGGGAGGACACAGCCGCCTTGGTCTAGTGTGATATGGAGGACACAGTCGCCTTGGTCCGTTGTGAGTGACGACACAGTAGTCTTGGTCTAGTGTGATGTGGAGGACACAGTCGTCTTGGTCTAGTGTGATAGGGAGGACACAGCAGCCTTGGTTTAGTGTGATGGGGAGGACACAGCAGCCTTGGTCTAGTGTGATGGGGAGGGCACAGCAGCCTTGGTGTAGTGTGATAGGGAGGACACAGCAGCCTTGGTCTAGTGTGATAGGGAGAACACAGCAGCCTTGGTGTAGTGTGATGGGGAGGGCACAACAGCCTTGGTCTAGTGTGTCGGGAAGGACACAGCAGCCCTGGTCTAGTGGGATGGGGAGGACACAGCAGCCTTGGTGTAGTGTGATGGGGAGGGCACAGCAGCCTTGGTGTAGTGTGTTGGGGAGGACACAACAGCCTTGGTGTAGTGTGATGGGGAGGACACAACAGCATTGGTCTAGTGTGATGGGGAGGACACAGCAGCCTTGGTGTAGTGTGATGGGGAGGACACAGCAACCTTGGTGTAGTGTGATGTGGAGGGCACAGCAGCCTTGGTCTAGTGTGATGTGGAGGGCACAGTGGCCTTGGTGTAGTGTGATGGGGAGGACACAGCAGCCTTGGTCTAGTGGGATAGGGAGGACACAGCAGCCTTGGTCTACTGTGATGGGGAGGACACAGCAGCCTTGGTCTAGTGTGATGGGGGGGACACAGCAGCCTTGGTCTAGTGTGATGTGGAGGGCACAGCAGCCTTGGTGTAGTGTGATGGGGAGAACACAGCAGCCTTGGTCTAGTGTGTCGGGGAGGACACAGCAGCCTTGGTCTAGTGTGATGGGGAGGACACAGCAGCCTTAGTCTAGTGTGATAGGGAGAACACAGCAGACTTGGTGTAGTGGGATGGGGAGAACACAGCAGCCTTGGTGTAGTGTGATGGGGAGGACACAGCAGCCTTGGTGTAGTGTGATGGGGAGGACACAGCAGCCTTCGTGTAGTGTGATAGGGAGGACACAGCAGCCTTGGTGTAGTGTGATGGGGAGAACACAGCAGCCTTGGTCTAGTGTGATGGGGAGGACACAGCAGCCTTGGTCTAGTGTGATGGGGAGGACACAAGCCTTGGTGTAGTGGGATGGGAGAACACAGCAGCCTTGGTGTAGTGTGATGGGGAGAACACAGCAGCCTTGGTGTAGTGTGATAGGGAGGACACAGCAGCCTTAGTCTAGTGTGATGGGGAGGACACAGCAGCCTTGGTGTAGTGTGATGGAGAGGACACAGCAGCCTTGGTGTAGTGTGATAGGGAGGACACAGCAGCCTTAGTCTAGTGTGATGGGGAGGACACAGCAGCCTTGGTCTAGTCTGATGGGGAGGACACAGCAGCCTTGGTCTAGTGTGATGGGGAGGACACAGCAGCCTTGGTCTAGTGGGATGGGGAGGCCACAGCAGCCTTGGTCTAGTGTGTCGGGGAGGACACAGCAGCCTTGGTCTAGTGGGATGTGGAGGGCACAGCAGCCTTGGTGTAGTGTGATGGGGAGGACACAGCAGCCTTGGTCTAGTGTGATGGGGAGGACACAGCAGCCTTAGTCTAGTGTGATGGGGAGGACACAGCAGCATTGGTGTAGTGGGATGGGGAGGACACAGCAGCCTTGGTGTAGTGTGATGGGGAGGACAGAGCAGCCTTGGTCTAGTGTGATGGGGAGGACACAGCAGCCTTGGTGTAGTGTGATGGGGAGGGCACAGCAGCCTTGGTCTAGTGATGGAGAGGACACAGCAGCCTTGGTGTAGTGTGATGGGGAGGACAGAGCAGCCTTGGTCTAGTGTGATGGGGAGGACACAGCAGCCTTGGTCTAGTGTGATGGGGAGGGCACAGCAGCCTTGGTCTAGTGATGGAGAGGACACAGCAGCCTTGGCGTAGTGATGGGGAGGACACAGCAGCCTTGGTCTGGTGGGATGGGGAGGACAAAGCAGCCTTGGTCTAGTGGGATGGGGAGGACACAGCAGCCTTGGTCTAGTGGGATGGGGACGACACAGCAGCCTTGGTGTAGTGTGACAGGGAGGACGCAGCAGCCTTGGTCTAGTGGGATGGGGAGGACACAGCAGCCTTGGTGTAGTGTGATGGGGAGGACACAGCAGCCTTAGTCTAGTGTGATGGGGAGGATACAGCAGCCTTGGTCTAGTGTGATGGGGAGAACACAGCAGCCTTGGTGTAGTGTGATGGGGAGGACACAGCAGCCCTGGTGTAGTGTGATGGGGAGGACAGCAGCCTTGGTGTAGTGTGATGGGGAGGGCACACCAGCCTTGGTCTAGTGTGATGGGGAGGACACAGCAGCCTTAGTCTAGTGTGATGGGGAAGACACAGCAGCCTTGGTATAGTGTGATGGGGAGGACACAGCCGCCTTGGTATAGTGTGATGGGGAGGACACAGCAGCCTTGGTGTAGTGTGATGGGGAAGACACAGCAGCCTTAGTCTAGTGTGATGGGGAGGACACAGTCGCCTTGGTCTAGTGTGATAGGGAAGACACAGCAGTCTTGGTCTAGTGTGATAGGGAAGACACAGCAGCCTTGGTCTAGTGTGATGAGGAGGACACAGCAGCCTTGGTCTAGTGTGATGGGGAGGACACATCAGCCTTGGTGTAGTGTGATGGGGAGGACACAGCAGCCTTGGTCTAGTGTGATGTGGAGGACACAGCAGCCTTGGTCTAGTGTGATGGGGAGGACACAGCCGCCTTGGTCTAGTGTGATGGGGAGGACACAGCAGCCTTAGTCTAGTGTGATGGGGAGGACACAGTCGCCTTGGTCTAGTGTGATGGGGAGGGCACAGCAGCCTTGGTCTAGTGTGATGGTGAGGGCACAACAGCCTTAGTCTAGTGTGATGGGGAGGACACAGTCGCCTTGGTCTAGTGTGATGGGGAGGGCACAGCAGCCTTGGTCTAGTGTGATGGTGAGGGCACAACAGCCTTGGTCTAGTGTGATGGGGAGGACACAGCAGCCTTGGTCTAGTGTGATGGGGAGGGCACAGCAGCCTTGGTCTAGTGTGATGGGGAGGACACAGCAGCCTTGGTGTAGTGTGATGGGGAGGACACAGCAGCCTTGGTCTAGTGTGATGGGGAGGACACAGCAGCCTTGGTCTAGTGTGATGGGGAGGGCACGGCGTCCTTGGTGTAGTGTGATGGGGAGGACACAACAGCCTTAGTACAGTGTGATGGGGAGGGCACAGCAGCCTTGGTCTAGTGTGATGGGGAGGACACAGCAGCCTTGGTGTAGTGTGATGGGGAGGACACAGCAGCCTTGGTCTAGTGTGATGGGGAGGACACAGCAGCCTTGGTCTAGTGTGATGGGGAGGGCACAGCAGCCTTGGTGTAGTGTGATGGGGAGGACACAACAGCCTTGGTGCAGTGTGATAGGGAGGGCACAACAGCCTTGGTGTAGTGTGATGGGGAGGACACAGCAGCCTTGGTGTAGTGTGATAGGGAGGACACAGCAGCTTTGGTGTAGTGTGATAGGGAGGGCACATCAGCCTTAGTCTAGTGTGATGGGGAGGACACAGCAGCCTTGGTCTAGTGGGATGTGGAGAACACAGCAGCCTTGGTCTAGTGTGATGGGGAGGACACAGTCGCCTTGGTCTAGTGTGATGGGGAGGACACAGCAGCCTTGGTGTAGTGTGATGGGGAGGACACAGTAGCCATGGTCTAGTGTGATGGGGAGGACACAGCAACCTTGGTCTAGTGGGATGTGGAGGACACAGCAGCCTTAGTCTAGTGTGATGGGGAGGACACAGCAGCCTTGGTCTAGTGGGATGTGGAGAACACAGCAGCCTTGGTCTAGTGTGATGGGGAGGACACAGTCGCCTTGGTCTAGTGTGATGGGGAGGACACAGCAGCCTTGGTGTAGTGTGATGGGGAGGACACAGTAGCCTTGGTCTAGTGTGATGGGGAGGACACAGCAGCCTTGGTGTAGTGTGATGGGGAGGACACAGCAGCATTGGTGTAGTGTGATGGGGAGGACACAGCACCCTTGGTCTAGTGGGATGGGGAGGACACAGCAGCCTTGGTGTAGTGTGATGGGGAGAACACAGCAGCCTTGGTCTAGTGGGATGTGGAGAACACAGCAGCCTTGGTCTAGTGTGATGGGGAGGACACATCAGCCTTGGTGTAGTGTGATGGGGAGGGCACAGCAGCCTTGGTCTAGTGTGATGGGGAGGGCACATCAGCCTTGGTGTAGTGTGATGGGGAGGACACGGCAGCCTTGGTCTAGTGTGATGGGGAGGACACAGCAGTCTTGGTCTAGTGTGATGGGGAGGACACAGCAGCCTTAGTCTAGTGTGTCGGGGAGGACACAGCAGCCTTAGTCTAGTGTGATGGTGAGGGCACAGCAGCCTTGGTGTAGTGTGATGGGGAGGGCACATCAGCCTTGGCCTAGTGATGGAGAGGACACAGCAGCCTTCGTGTAGTGTGATGGGGAGGGCACAGCAGCCTTGGTCTAGTGTGATAGGGAGGACACAGCAGCCTTGGTGTAGTGTGATGGGGAGGGCACAGCAGCCTTAGTCTATTGTGATGGGGAGGACACAGCAGCCTTGGTGTAGTGTGATAGGGAGGACACAGCAGCCTTAGTCTAGTGTGATGGGGAGGACACAGCCGCCTTGGTCTAGTGTGATATGGAGGACACAGTCGCCTTGGTCCGTTGTGAGTGACGACACAGTAGTCTTGGTCTAGTGTGATGTGGAGGACACAGTCGCCTTGGTCTAGTGTGATAGGGAGGACACAGCAGCCTTGGTCTAGTGTGATGGGGAGGACACAGCAGCCTTGGTCTAGTGGGATGGGGAGGGCACAGCAGCCTTGGTCTAGTGTGATGGGGAGGGCACATCAGCCTTGGTGTAGTGTGATGGGGAGGACACGGCAGCCTTGGTCTAGTGTGATGGGGAGAACACAGCAGCCTTGGTGTAGTGTGATGGGGAGGGCACAACAGCCTTGGTCTAGTGTGTCGGGGAGGACACAGCAGCCCTGGTCTAGTGGGATGGGGAGGACACAGCAGCCTTGGTGTAGTGTGATGGGGAGGGTACAGCAGCCTTGGTGTAGTGTGTTGGGGAGGACACAACAGCCTTGGTGTAGTGTGATGGGGAGGACACAGCAGCATTGGTCTAGTGTGATGGGGAGGACACAGCAGCCTTGGTGTAGTGTGATGGGGAGGACACAGCAACCTTGGTGTAGTGTGATGTGGAGGGCACAGCAGCCTTGGTCTAGTGTGATGTGGAGGGCACAGTCGCCTTGGTGTAGTGTGATGGGGAGGACACAGCAGCCTTGGTCTAGTGGGATAGGGAGGACACAGCAGCCTTGGTCTAGTGTGATGGGGAGGACACAGCAGCCTTGGTCTAGTGTGATGGGGGGGGGACACAGCAGCTTTGGTCTAGTGTGATGTGGAGGGCACAGCAGCCTTGGTGTAGTGTGATGGGGAGAACACAGCAGCCTTGGTCTAGTGTGTCGGGGAGGACACAGCAGCCTTGGTCTAGTGTGATGGGGAGGACACAGCAGCCTTAGTCTAGTGTGATAGGGAGAACACAGCAGCCTTGGTGTAGTGGGATGGGGAGAACATAGCAGCCTTGGTGTAGTGTGATGGGGAGGACACAGCAGCCTTGGTGTAGTGTGATGGGGAGGACACAGCAGCCTTGGTGTAGTGTGATAGGGAGGACACAGCAGCCTTGGTGTAGTGTGATGGGGAGGACACAGCGGCCTTGGTCTAGTGTGATGGGGAGGACACAGCAGCCTTGGTCTAGTGTGATGGGGAGGACACAAGCCTTGGTGTAGTGGGATGGGGAGGACACAGCAGCCTTAGTCTAGTGTGATGGGGAGGACACAGCCGCCTTGGTCTAGTGTGATATGGAGGACACAGTCGCCTTGGTCCGTTGTGAGTGACAACACAGTAGTCTTGGTCTAGTGTGATGTGGAGGACACAGTCGCCTTGGTCTAGTGTGATAGGGAGGACACAGCAGCCTTGGTCTAGTGTGATGGGGAGGACACAGCAGCCTTGGTCTAGTGTGATGGGGAGGGCACAGCAGCCTTGGTGTAGTGTGATAGGGAGAACACAGCAGCCTTGGTCTAGTGTGAAAGGGAGAACACAGCAGCCTTGGTGTAGTGTGATGGGGAGGGCACAACAGCCTTGGTCTAGTGTGTCGGGGAGGACACAGCAGCCCTGGTCTAGTGGGATGGGGAGGACACAGCAGCCTTGGTGTAGTGTGATGGGGAGGGCACAGCAGCCTTGGTGTAGTGTGTTGGGGAGGACACAACAGCCTTGGTGTAGTGTGATGGGGAGGACACAGCAGCATTGGTCTAGTGTGATGGGGAGGACACAGCAGCCTTGGTGTAGTGTGATGGGGAGGACACAGCAACCTTGGTGTAGTGTGATGTGGAGGGCACAGCAGCCTTGGTCTAGTGTGATGTGGAGGGCACAGTCGCCTTGGTGTAGTGTGATGGGGAGGACACAGCAGCCTTGGTCTAGTGAGATAGGGAGGACACAGCAGCCTTGGTCTAGTGTGATGGGGAGGACACAGCAGCCTTGGTCTAGTGTGATGGGGGGGACACAGCAGCCTTGGTCTAGTGTGATGTGGAGGGCACAGCAGCCTTGGTGTAGTGTGATGGGGAGAACACAGCAGCCTTGGTCTAGTGTGTCGGGGAGGACACAGCAGCCTTGGTCTAGTGTGATGGGGAGGACACAGCAACCTTAGTCTAGTGTGATAGGGAGAACACAGCAGCCTTGGTGTAGTGGGATGGGGAGAACACAGCAGCCTTGGTGTAGTGTGATGGGGATGACACGGCAGCCTTGGTGTAGTGTGATGGGGAGGACACAGCAGCCTTGGTGTAGTGTGATAGGGAGGACACAGCAGCCTTGGTGTAGTGTGATGGGGAGGACACAGCAGCCTTGGTCTAGTGTGATGGGGAGGACACAAGCCTTGGTGTAGTGGGATGGGGAGAACACAGCAGCCTTGGTGTAGTGTGATGGGGAGAACACAGCAGCCTTGGTGTAGTGTGATAGGGAGGACACAGCAGCCTTAGTCTAGTGTGATGGGGAGGACACAGCAGCCTTGGTGTAGTGTGATGGAGAGGACACAGCAGCCTTGGTGTAGTGTGATAGGGAGGACACAGCAGCATTAGTCTAGTGTGATGGGGAGGACACAGCAGCCTTGGTCTAGTCTGATGGGGAGGACACAGCAGCCTTGGTCTAGTGTGATGGGGAGGACACAACAGCCTTGGTCTAGTGGGATGGGGAAGCCACAGCAGCCTTGGTCTAGTGTGTCGGGGAGGACACAGCAGCCTTGGTCTAGTGGGATGTGGAGGGCACAGCAGCCTTGGTGTAGTGTGATGGGGAGGACACAGCAGCCTTGGTCTAGTGTGATGGGGAGGACACAGCAGCCTTAGTCTAGTGTGATGGGGAGGACACAGCAGCATTGGTGTAGTGGGATGGGGAGGACACAGCAGCCTTGGTGTAGTGTGATGGGGAGGACAGAGCAGCCTTGGTCTAGTGTGATGGGGAGGACACAGCAGCCTTGGTGTAGTGTGATGGGGAGGGCACAGCAGCCTTGGTCTAGTGATGGAGAGGACACAGCAGCCTTGGTGTAGTGTGATGGGGAGGACAGAGCAGCCTTGGTCTAGTGTGATGGGGAGGACACAGCAGCCTTGGTGTAGTGTGATGGGGAGGGCACAGCAGCCTTGGTCTAGTGATGGAGAGGACACAGCAGCCTTGGCGTAGTGATGGGGAGGACACAGCAGCCTTGGTCTGGTGGGATGGGGAGGACACAGCAGCCTTGGTCTAGTGGGATGGGGAGGACACAGCAGCCTTGGTCTAGTGGGATGGGGAGGACACAGCAGCCTTGGTGTAGTGTGACAGGGAGGACACAGCAGCCTTGGTCTAGTGGGATGGAGAGGACACAGCAGCCTTGGTCTAGTGGGATGGGGAGGACACAGCAGCCTTGGTGTAGTGTGATAGGGAGGACACAGCAGCCTTGGTCTAGTGTGATGGGGAGGACACAGTAGCCTTGGTCTAGTGGGATGTGGAGGGCACAGCAGCCTTGGTGTAGTGTGATGGAGAGGACACAGCAGCCTTGGTGTAGTGCGATAGGGAGGACAGGGCAGCCTTGGTCTAGTGTGATGGAGAGGACACAGCAGCCTTGGTGTAGTGTGATGGGGAGGACACAGCAGCCTTAGTCTAGTGTGATGGGGAGGATACAGCAGCCTTGGTCTAGTGTGATGGGGAGAACACAGCAGCCTTGGTGTAGTGTGATGGGGAGGAAACAGCAGCCCTGGTGTAGTGTGATGGGGAGGACAGCAGCCTTGGTCTAGTGTGATGGGGAGGGCACACCAGCCTAGGTCTAGTGTGATGGGGAGGACACAGCAGCCTTAGTCTAGTGTGATGGGGAAGACACAGCAGCCTTGGTCTAGTGTGATGGGGAGGACACAGCCGCCTTGGTCTAGTGTGATGGGGAGGACACAGCAGCCTTGGTGTAGTGTGATGGGGAAGACACAGCAGCCTTAGTCTAGTGTGATGGGGAGGACACAGTCGCCTTGGTCTAGTGTGATAGGGAAGACACAGCAGTCTTGGTCTAGTGTGATAGGGAGGACACAGCAGCCTTGGTCTAGTGTGATGAGGAGGACACAGCAGCCTTGGTCTAGTGTGATGGGGAGGACACATCAGCCTTGGTGTAGTGTGATGGGGAGGACACAGCAGCCTTGGTCTAGTGTGATGTGGAGGACACAGCAGCCTTGGTCTAGTGTGATGGGGAGGACACAGCCGCCTTGGTCTAGTGTGATGGGGAGGACACAGCAGCCTTAGTCTAGTGTGATGGGGAGGACACAGTCGCCTTGGTCTAGTGTGATGGGGAGGGCACAGCAGTCTTGGTCTAGTGTGATGGGGAGGACACAGCAGCCTTGGTGTAGAGTGATGGGGAGGACACAGCAGCCTTAGTCTAGTGTGATGGTGAGGGCACAACAGCCTTAGTCTAGTGTGATGGGGAGGACACAGTCGCCTTGGTCTAGTGTGATGGGGAGGGCACATCAGCCTTGGTCTAGTGTGATGGTGAGGGCACAACAGCCTTGGTCTAGTGTGATGGGGAGGGCACAGCAGCCTTGGTCTAGTGTGATGGTGAGGGCACAACAGCCTTGGTCTAGTGTGATGGGGAGGACACAGCAGCCTTGGTGTAGTGTGATGGGGAGGACACAGCAGCCTTGGTCTAGTGTGATGGGGAGGACACAGCAGCCTTGGTCTAGTGTGATGGGGAGGGCACAGCAGCCTTGGTGTAGTGTGATGGGGAGGACACAACAGCCTTGGTGTAGTGTGATAGGGAGGGCACAACAGCCTTGGTGTAGTGTGATGGGGAGGACACATCAGCCTTGGTGTAGTGTGATAGGGAGGACACAGCAGCTTTGGTGTAGTGTGATAGGGAGGGCACATCAGCCTTAGTCTAGTGTGATGGGGAGGACACAGCAGCCTTGGTCTAGTGGGATGTGGAGAATACAGCAGCCTTGGTCTAGTGTGATGGGGAGGACACAGTCGCCTTGGTCTAGTGTGATGGGGAGGACACAGCAGCCTTGGTGTAGTGTGATGGGGAGGACACAGTAGCCTTGGTCTAGTGTGATGGGGAGGACACAGCAGCCTGGGTGTAGTGTGATGGGGAGGACACAGCAGCATTGGTGTAGTGTGATGGGGAGGACACAGCAGCCTTGGCCTAGTGGGATGTGGAGGACACAGCAGCCTTAGTCTAGTGTGATGGGGAGGACACAGAAGCCTTGGTCTAGTGGGATGTGGAGAACACAGCAGCCTTGGTCTAGTGTGATGGGGAGGACACAGTCGCCTTGGTCTAGTGTGATGGGGAGGACACAGCAGCCTTGGTGTAGTGTGATGGGGAGGACACAGTAGCCTTGGTCTAGTGTGATGGGGAGGACACAGCAGCCTTGGCGTAGTGTGATGGGGAGGACACAGCAGCATTGGTGTAGTGTGATGGGGAGGACACAGCAGCCTTGGTCTAGTGGGATGGGGAGGGCACAGCAGCCTTGGTCTAGTGTGATGGGGAGGGCACATCAGCCTTGGTGAAGTGTGATGGGGAGGACACGGCAGCCTTGGTCTAGTGTGATGGGGAGGACACAGCAGTCTTGGTCTAGTGTGATGGGGAGGCCACAGCAGCCTTAGTCTAGTGTGTCGGGGAGGACACAGCAGCCTTAGTCTAGTGTGATGGTGAGGGCACAGCAGCCTTGGTGTAGTGTGATGGGGAGGGCACATCAGCCTTGGTCTAGTGATGGAGAGGACACAGCAGCCTTCGTGTAGTGTGATGGAGAGGACACAGCAGCCTTGGTGTAGTGTGATGGGGAGGGCACAGCAGCCTTGGTCTAGTGTGATAGGGAGGACACAGCAGCCTTGGTGTAGTGTGATGGGGAGGACACAGCAGCATTGGTGTAGTGTGATAGGGAGGACACAGCAGCCTTGGTCTAGTGGGATGGGGAGGGCACAGCAGCCTTGGTCTAGTGTGATGGGGAGGGCACATCAGCCTTGGTGTAGTGTGATGGGGAGGACACGGCAGCCTTGGTCTAGTGTGATGAGGAGGACACAGCAGTCTTGGTCTAGTGTGATGGGGAGGACACAGCAGCCTTAGTCTAGTGTGTCGGGGAGGACATAGCAGCCTTAGTCTAGTGTGATGGTGAGGGCACAGCAGCCTTGGTGTAGTGTGATGGGGAGGGCACATCAGCCTTGGTCTAGTGATGGAGAGGACACAGCAGCCTTCGTGTAGTGTGATGGAGAGGACACAGCAGCCTTGGTGTAGTGTGATGGGGAGGGCACAGCAGCCTTGGTCTAGTGTGATAGGGAGGACACAGCAGCCTTGGTGTAGTGTGATGGGGAGGGCACAGCAGCCTTAGTCTATTGTGATGGGGAGGACACAGCAGCCTTGGTGTAGTGTGATAGGGAGGACACAGCAGCCTTAGTCTAGTGTGATGGGGAGGACACAGCCGCCTTGGTCTAGTGTGATATGGAGGACACAGTCGCCTTGGTCCGTTGTGAGTGACGACACAGTAGTCTTGGTCTAGTGTGATGTGGAGGACACAGTCGTCTTGGTCTAGTGTGATAGGGAGGACACAGCAGCCTTGGTTTAGTGTGATGGGGAGGACACAGCAGCCTTGGTCTAGTGTGATGGGGAGGGCACAGCAGCCTTGGTGTAGTGTGATAGGGAGGACACAGCAGCCTTGGTCTAGTGTGATAGGGAGAACACAGCAGCCTTGGTGTAGTGTGATGGGGAGGGCACAACAGCCTTGGTCTAGTGTGTCGGGGAGGACACAGCAGCCCTGGTCTAGTGGGATGGGGAGGACACAGCAGCCTTGGTGTAGTGTGATGGGGAGGGCACAGCAGCCTTGGTGTAGTGTGTTGGGGAGGACACAACAGCCTTGGTGTAGTGTGATGGGGAGGACACAACAGCATTGGTCTAGTGTGATGGGGAGGACACAGCAGCCTTGGTGTAGTGTGATGGGGAGGACACAGCAACCTTGGTGTAGTGTGATGTGGAGGGCACAGCAGCCTTGGTCTAGTGTGATGTGGAGGGCACAGTGGCCTTGGTGTAGTGTGATGGGGAGGACACAGCAGCCTTGGTCTAGTGGGATAGGGAGGACACAGCAGCCTTGGTCTACTGTGATGGGGAGGACACAGCAGCCTTGGTCTAGTGTGATGGGGGGGACACAGCAGCCTTGGTCTAGTGTGATGTGGAGGGCACAGCAGCCTTGGTGTAGTGTGATGGGGAGAACACAGCAGCCTTGGTCTAGTGTGTCGGGGAGGACACAGCAGCCTTGGTCTAGTGTGATGGGGAGGACACAGCAGCCTTAGTCTAGTGTGATAGGGAGAACACAGCAGACTTGGTGTAGTGGGATGGGGAGAACACAGCAGCCTTGGTGTAGTGTGATGGGGAGGACACAGCAGCCTTGGTGTAGTGTGATGGGGAGGACACAGCAGCCTTCGTGTAGTGTGATAGGGAGGACACAGCAGCCTTGGTGTAGTGTGATGGGGAGAACACAGCAGCCTTGGTCTAGTGTGATGGGGAGGACACAGCAGCCTTGGTCTAGTGTGATGGGGAGGACACAAGCCTTGGTGTAGTGGGATGGGAGAACACAGCAGCCTTGGTGTAGTGTGATGGGGAGAACACAGCAGCCTTGGTGTAGTGTGATAGGGAGGACACAGCAGCCTTAGTCTAGTGTGATGGGGAGGACACAGCAGCCTTGGTGTAGTGTGATGGAGAGGACACAGCAGCCTTGGTGTAGTGTGATAGGGAGGACACAGCAGCCTTAGTCTAGTGTGATGGGGAGGACACAGCAGCCTTGGTCTAGTCTGATGGGGAGGACACAGCAGCCTTGGTCTAGTGTGATGGGGAGGACACAGCAGCCTTGGTCTAGTGGGATGGGGAGGCCACAGCAGCCTTGGTCTAGTGTGTCGGGGAGGACACAGCAGCCTTGGTCTAGTGGGATGTGGAGGGCACAGCAGCCTTGGTGTAGTGTGATGGGGAGGACACAGCAGCCTTGGTCTAGTGTGATGGGGAGGACACAGCAGCCTTAGTCTAGTGTGATGGGGAGGACACAGCAGCATTGGTGTAGTGGGATGGGGAGGACACAGCAGCCTTGGTGTAGTGTGATGGGGAGGACAGAGCAGCCTTGGTCTAGTGTGATGGGGAGGACACAGCAGCCTTGGTGTAGTGTGATGGGGAGGGCACAGCAGCCTTGGTCTAGTGATGGAGAGGACACAGCAGCCTTGGTGTAGTGTGATGGGGAGGACAGAGCAGCCTTGGTCTAGTGTGATGGGGAGGACACAGCAGCCTTGGTCTAGTGTGATGGGGAGGGCACAGCAGCCTTGGTCTAGTGATGGAGAGGACACAGCAGCCTTGGCGTAGTGATGGGGAGGACACAGCAGCCTTGGTCTGGTGGGATGGGGAGGACAAAGCAGCCTTGGTCTAGTGGGATGGGGAGGACACAGCAGCCTTGGTCTAGTGGGATGGGGACGACACAGCAGCCTTGGTGTAGTGTGACAGGGAGGACGCAGCAGCCTTGGTCTAGTGGGATGGGGAGGACACAGCAGCCTTGGTGTAGTGTGATGGGGAGGACACAGCAGCCTTAGTCTAGTGTGATGGGGAGGATACAGCAGCCTTGGTCTAGTGTGATGGGGAGAACACAGCAGCCTTGGTGTAGTGTGATGGGGAGGACACAGCAGCCCTGGTGTAGTGTGATGGGGAGGACAGCAGCCTTGGTGTAGTGTGATGGGGAGGGCACACCAGCCTTGGTCTAGTGTGATGGGGAGGACACAGCAGCCTTAGTCTAGTGTGATGGGGAAGACACAGCAGCCTTGGTATAGTGTGATGGGGAGGACACAGCCGCCTTGGTCTAGTGTGATGGGGAGGACACAGCAGCCTTGGTGTAGTGTGATGGGGAAGACACAGCAGCCTTAGTCTAGTGTGATGGGGAGGACACAGTCGCCTTGGTCTAGTGTGATAGGGAAGACACAGCAGTCTTGGTCTAGTGTGATAGGGAAGACACAGCAGCCTTGGTCTAGTGTGATGAGGAGGACACAGCAGCCTTGGTCTAGTGTGATGGGGAGGACACATCAGCCTTGGTGTAGTGTGATGGGGAGGACACAGCAGCCTTGGTCTAGTGTGATGTGGAGGACACAGCAGCCTTGGTCTAGTGTGATGGGGAGGACACAGCCGCCTTGGTCTAGTGTGATGGGGAGGACACAGCAGCCTTAGTCTAGTGTGATGGGGAGGACACAGTCGCCTTGGTCTAGTGTGATGGGGAGGGCACAGCAGCCTTGGTCTAGTGTGATGGTGAGGGCACAACAGCCTTAGTCTAGTGTGATGGGGAGGACACAGTCGCCTTGGTCTAGTGTGATGGGGAGGGCACAGCAGCCTTGGTCTAGTGTGATGGTGAGGGCACAACAGCCTTGGTCTAGTGTGATGGGGAGGACACAGCAGCCTTGGTCTAGTGTGATGGGGAGGGCACAGCAGCCTTGGTCTAGTGTGATGGGGAGGACACAGCAGCCTTGGTGTAGTGTGATGGGGAGGACACAGCAGCCTTGGTCTAGTGTGATGGGGAGGACACAGCAGCCTTGGTCTAGTGTGATGGGGAGGGCACGGCGTCCTTGGTGTAGTGTGATGGGGAGGACACAACAGCCTTAGTATAGTGTGATGGGGAGGGCACAGCAGCCTTGGTCTAGTGTGATGGGGAGGACACAGCAGCCTTGGTGTAGTGTGATGGGGAGGACACAGCAGCCTTGGTCTAGTGTGATGGGGAGGACACAGCAGCCTTGGTCTAGTGTGATGGGGAGGGCACAGCAGCCTTGGTGTAGTGTGATGGGGAGGACACAACAGCCTTAGTCTAGTGTGATGGGGAGGACACAGCAGCCTTGGTCTAGTGGGATGTGGAGAACACAGCAGCCTTGGTCTAGTGTGATGGGGAGGACACAGTCGCCTTGGTCTAGTGTGATGGGGAGGACACAGCAGCCTTGGTGTAGTGTGATGGGGAGGACACAGTAGCCTTGGTCTAGTGTGATGGGGAGGACACAGCAACCTTGGTCTAGTGGGATGTGGAGGACACAGCAGCCTTAGTCTAGTGTGATGGGGAGGACACAGCAGCCTTGGTCTAGTGGGATGTGGAGAACACAGCAGCCTTGGTCTAGTGTGATGGGGAGGACACAGTCGCCTTGGTCTAGTGTGATGGGGAGGACACAGCAGCCTTGGTGTAGTGTGATGGGGAGGACACAGTAGCCTTGGTCTAGTGTGATTGGGAGGACACAGCAGCCTTGGTGTAGTGTGATGGGGAGGACACAGCAGCATTGGTGTAGTGTGATGGGGAGGACACAGCACCCTTGGTCTAGTGGGATGGGGAGGACACAGCAGCCTTGGTGTAGTGTGATGGGGAGAACACAGCAGCCTTGGTCTAGTGGGATGTGGAGAACACAGCAGCCTTGGTCTAGTGTGATGGGGAGGACACATCAGCCTTGGTGTAGTGTGATGGGGAGGGCACAGCAGCCTTGGTCTAGTGTGATGGGGAGGGCACATCAGCCTTGGTGTAGTGTGATGGGGAGGACACGGCAGCCTTGGTCTAGTGTGATGGGGAGGACACAGCAGTCTTGGTCTAGTGTGATGGGGAGGACACAGCAGCCTTAGTCTAGTGTGTCGGGGAGGACACAGCAGCCTTAGTCTAGTGTGAAGGTGAGGGCACAGCAGCCTTGGTGTAGTGTGATGGGGAGGGCACATCAGCCTTGGCCTAGTGATGGAGAGGACACAGCAGCCTTCGTGTAGTGTGATGGGGAGGGCACAGCAGCCTTGGTCTAGTGTGATAGGGAGGACACAGCAGCCTTGGTGTAGTGTGATGGGGAGGGCACAGCAGCCTTAGTCTATTGTGATGGGGAGGACACAGCAGCCTTGGTGTAGTGTGATAGGGAGGACACAGCAGCCTTAGTCTAGTGTGATGGGGAGGACACAGCCGCCTTGGTCTAGTGTGATATGGAGGACACAGTCGCCTTGGTCCGTTGTGAGTGACGACACAGTAGTCTTGGTCTAGTGTGATGTGGAGGACACAGTCGCCTTGGTCTAGTGTGATAGGGAGGACACAGCAGCCTTGGTCTAGTGTGATGGGGAGGACACAGCAGCCTTGGTCTAGTGGGATGGGGAGGGCACAGCAGCCTTGGTCTAGTGTGATGGGGAGGGCACATCAGCCTTGGTGTAGTGTGATGGGGAGGACACGGCAGCCTTGGTCTAGTGTGATGGGGAGAACACAGCAGCCTTGGTGTAGTGTGATGGGGAGGGCACAACAGCCTTGGTCTAGTGTGTCGGGGAGGACACAGCAGCCCTGGTCTAGTGGGATGGGGAGGACACAGCAGCCTTGGTGTAGTGTGATGGGGAGGGTACAGCAGCCTTGGTGTAGTGTGTTGGGGAGGACACAACAGCCTTGGTGTAGTGTGATGGGGAGGACACAGCAGCATTGGTCTAGTGTGATGGGGAGGACACAGCAGCCTTGGTGTAGTGTGATGGGGAGGACACAGCAACCTTGGTGTAGTGTGATGTGGAGGGCACAGCAGCCTTGGTCTAGTGTGATGTGGAGGGCACAGTCGCCTTGGTGTAGTGTGATGGGGAGGACACAGCAGCCTTGGTCTAGTGGGATAGGGAGGACACAGCAGCCTTGGTCTAGTGTGATGGGGAGGACACAGCAGCCTTGGTCTAGTGTGATGGGGGGGGGGGACACAGCAGCTTTGGTCTAGTGTGATGTGGAGGGCACAGCAGCCTTGGTGTAGTGTGATGGGGAGAACACAGCAGCCTTGGTCTAGTGTGTCGGGGAGGACACAGCAGCCTTGGTCTAGTGTGATGGGGAGGACACAGCAGCCTTAGTCTAGTGTGATAGGGAGAACACAGCAGCCTTGGTGTAGTGGGATGGGGAGAACATAGCAGCCTTGGTGTAGTGTGATGGGGAGGACACAGCAGCCTTGGTGTAGTGTGATGGGGAGGACACAGCAGCCTTGGTGTAGTGTGATAGGGAGGACACAGCAGCCTTGGTGTAGTGTGATGGGGAGGACACAGCAGCCTTGGTCTAGTGTGATGGGGAGGACACAGCAGCCTTGGTCTAGTGTGATGGGGAGGACACAAGCCTTGGTGTAGTGGGATGGGGAGAACACAGCAGCCTTGGTGTAGTGTGATGGGGAGAACACAGCAGCCTTGGTGTAGTGTGATAGGGAGGACACAGCAGCCTTAGTCTAGTGTGATGGGGAGGATACAGCAGCCTTGGTGTAGTGTGATGGAGAGGATACAGCAGCCTTGGTGTAGTGTGATAGGGAGGACACAGCAGCCTTAGTCTAGTGTGATGGGGAGGACACAACAGCCTTGGTCTAGTCTGATGGGGAGGACACAGCAGCCTTGGTCTAGTGTGATGGGGAGGACACAGCAGCCTTGGTCTAGTGGGATGGGGAGGCCACAGCAGCCTTGGTCTAGTGTGTCGGGGAGGACACAGCAGCCTTGGTCTAGTGGGATGTGGAGGGCACAGCAGCCTTGGTGTAGTGTGATGGCGAGGACACAGCAGCCTTGGTCTAGTGTGATGGGGAGGACACAGCAGCCTTAGTCTAGTGTGATGGGGAGGACACAGCAGCATTGGTGTAGTGGGATGGGGAGGACACAGCAGCCTTGGTGTAGTGTGATGGGGAGGACAGAGCAGCCTTGGTCTAGTGTGATGGGGAGGACACAGCAGCCTTGGTGTAGTGTGATGGGGAGGGCACAGCAGCCTTGGTCTAGTGATGGAGAGGACACAGCAGCCTTGGTGTAGTGTGATGGGGAGGACAGAGCAGCCTTGGTCTAGTGTGATGGGGAGGACACAGCAGCCTTGGTGTAGTGTGATGGGGAGGACACAGCAGCCTTGGTCTAGTGTGATGGGGAGGACACAGCAGCCTTGGTCTAGTGTGATGGGGAGGGCACAGCAGCCTTGGTGTAGTGTGATGGGGAGGACACAACAGCCTTGGTGTAGTGTGATAGGGAGGGCACAACAGCCTTGGTGTAGTGTGATGGGGAGGACACATCAGCCTTGGTGTAGTGTGATAGGGAGGACACAGCAGCTTTGGTGTAGTGTGATAGGGAGGGCACATCAGCCTTAGTCTAGTGTGATGGGGAGGACACAGCAGCCTTGGTCTAGTGGGATGTGGAGAATACAGCAGCCTTGGTCTAGTGTGATGGGGAGGACACAGTCGCCTTGGTCTAGTGTGATGGGGAGGACACAGCAGCCTTGGTGTAGTGTGATGGGGAGGACACAGTAGCCTTGGTCTAGTGTGATGGGGAGGACACAGCAGCCTTGGTGTAGTGTGATGGGGAGGACACAGCAGCATTGGTGTAGTGTGATGGGGAGGACACAGCAGCCTTGGTCTAGTGGGATGTGGAGGACACAGCAGCCTTAGTCTAGTGTGATGGGGAGGACACAGAAGCCTTGGTCTAGTGGGATGTGGAGAACACAGCAGCCTTGGTCTAGTGTGATGGGGAGGACACAGTCGCCTTGGTCTAGTGTGATGGGGAGGACACAGCAGCCTTGGTGTAGTGTGATGGGGAGGACACAGTAGCCTTGGTCTAGTGTGATGGGGAGGACACAGCAGCCTTGGTGTAGTGTGATGGGGAGGACACAGCAGCATTGGTGTAGTGTGATGGGGAGGACACAGCAGCCTTGGTCTAGTGGGATGGGGAGGGCACAGCAGCCTTGGTCTAGTGTGATGGGGAGGGCACATCAGCCTTGGTGAAGTGTGATGGGGAGGACACGGCAGCCTTGGTCTAGTGTGATGGGGAGGACACAGCAGTCTTGGTCTAGTGTGATGGGGAGGCCACAGCAGCCTTAGTCTAGTGTGTCGGGGAGGACACAGCAGCCTTAGTCTAGTGTGATGGTGAGGGCACAGCAGCCTTGGTGTAGTGTGATGGGGAGGGCACATCAGCCTTGGTCTAGTGATGGAGAGGACACAGCAGCCTTCGTGTAGTGTGATGGAGAGGACACAGCAGCCTTGGTGTAGTGTGATGGGGAGGGCACAGCAGCCTTGGTCTAGTGTGATAGGGAGGACACAGCAGCCTTGGTGTAGTGTGATGGGGAGGACACAGCAGCATTGGTGTAGTGTGATGGGGAGGACACAGCAGCCTTGGTCTAGTGGGATGGGGAGGGCACAGCAGCCTTGGTCTAGTGTGATGGGGAGGGCACATCAGCCTTGATGTAGTGTGATGGGGAGGACACGGCAGCCTTGGTCTAGTGTGATGAGGAGGACACAGCAGTCTTGGTCTAGTGTGATGGGGAGGACACAGCAGCCTTAGTCTAGTGTGTCGGGGAGGACATAGCAGCCTTAGTCTAGTGTGATGGTGAGGGCACAGCAGCCTTGGTGTAGTGTGATGGGGAGGGCACATCAGCCTTGGTCTAGTGATGGAGAGGACACAGCAGCCTTCGTGTAGTGTGATGGAGAGGACACAGCAGCCTTGGTGTAGTGTGATGGGGAGGGCACAGCAGCCTTGGTCTAGTGTGATAGGGAGGACACAGCAGCCTTGGTGTAGTGTGATGGGGAGGGCACAGCAGCCTTAGTCTATTGTGATGGGGAGGACACAGCAGCCTTGGTGTAGTGTGATAGGGAGGACACAGCAGCCTTAGTCTAGTGTGATGGGGAGGACACAGCCGCCTTGGTCTAGTGTGATATGGAGGACACAGTCGCCTTGGTCCGTTGTGAGTGACGACACAGTAGTCTTGGTCTAGTGTGATGTGGAGGACACAGTCGTCTTGGTCTAGTGTGATAGGGAGGACACAGCAGCCTTGGTTTAGTGTGATGGGGAGGACACAGCA
Source organism: Chirona hameri (assembly GCA_036785665.1). Classification (NCBI taxonomy): domain Eukaryota; kingdom Metazoa; phylum Arthropoda; class Thecostraca; order Balanomorpha; family Balanidae; genus Chirona; species Chirona hameri. Next base: position 52,437 of record JAXIVJ010001734.1, read on the forward strand.
GCCTTGGTCTAGTGTGATGGGGAGGGCACAGCAGCCTTGGTGTAGTGTGATAGGGAGGACACAGCAGCCTTGGTCTAGTGTGATAGGGAGAACACAGCAGCCTTGGTGTAGTGTGATGGGGAGGGCACAACAGCCTTGGTCTAGTGTGTCGGGGAGGACACAGCAGCCCTGGTCTAGTGGGATGGGGAGGACACAGCAGCCTTGGTGTAGTGTGATGGGGAGGGCACAGCAGCCTTGGTGTAGTGTGTTGGGGAGGACACAACAGCCTTGGTGTAGTGTGATGGGGAGGACACAACAGCATTGGTCTAGTGTGATGGGGAGGACACAGCAGCCTTGGTGTAGTGTGATGGGGAGGACACAGCAACCTTGGTGTAGTGTGATGTGGAGGGCACAGCAGCCTTGGTCTAGTGTGATGTGGAGGGCACAGTGGCCTTGGTGTAGTGTGATGGGGAGGACACAGCAGCCTTGGTCTAGTGGGATAGGGAGGACACAGCAGCCTTGGTCTACTGTGATGGGGAGGACACAGCAGCCTTGGTCTAGTGTGATGGGGGGGGCACAGCAGCCTTGGTCTAGTGTGATGTGGAGGGCACAGCAGCCTTGGTGTAGTGTGATGGGGAGAACACAGCAGCCTTGGTCTAGTGTGTCGGGGAGGACACAGCAGCCTTGGTCTAGTGTGATGGGGAGGACACAGCAGCCTTAGTCTAGTGTGATAGGGAGAACACAGCAGACTTGGTGTAGTGGGATGGGGAGAACACAGCAGCCTTGGTGTAGTGTGATGGGGAGGACACAGCAGCCTTGGTGTAGTGTGATGGGGAGGACACAGCAGCCTTCGTGTAGTGTGATAGGGAGGACACAGCAGCCTTGGTGTAGTGTGATGGGGAGAACACAGCAGCCTTGGTCTAGTGTGATGGGGAGGACACAGCAGCCTTGGTCTAGTGTGATGGGGAGGACACAAGCCTTGGTGTAGTGGGATGGGAGAACACAGCAGCCTTGGTGTAGTGTGATGGGGAGAACACAGCAGCCTTGGTGTAGTGTGATAGGGAGGACACAGCAGCCTTAGTCTAGTGTGATGGGGAGGACACAGCAGCCTTGGTGTAGTGTGATGGAGAGGACACAGCAGCCTTGGTGTAGTGTGATAGGGAGGACACAGCAGCCTTAGTCTAGTGTGATGGGGAGGACACAGCAGCCTTGGTCTAGTCTGATGGGGAGGACACAGCAGCCTTGGTCTAGTGTGATGGGGAGGACACAGCAGCCTTGGTCTAGTGGGATGGGGAGGCCACAGCAGCCTTGGTCTAGTGTGTCGGGGAGGACACAGCAGCCTTGGTCTAGTGGGATGTGGAGGGCACAGCAGCCTCGGTGTAGTGCGATGGGGAGGACACAGCAGCCTTGGTCTAGTGTGATGGGGAGGACACAGCAGCCTTAGTCTAGTGTGATGGGGAGGACACAGCAGCATTGGTGTAGTGGGATGGGGAGGACACAGCAGCCTTGGTGTAGTGTGATGGGGAGGACAGAGCAGCCTTGGTCTAGTGTGATGGGGAGGACACAGCAGCCTTGGTGTAGTGTGATGGGGAGGGCACAGCAGCCTTGGTCTAGTGATGGAGAGGACACAGCAGCCTTGGTGTAGTGTGATGGGGAGGACAGAGCAGCCTTGGTCTAGTGTGATGGGGAGGACACAGCAGCCTTGGTCTAGTGTGATGGGGAGGGCACAGCAGCCTTGGTCTAGTGATGGAGAGGACACAGCAGCCTTGGCGTAGTGATGGGGAGGACACAGCAGCCTTGGTCTGGTGGGATGGGGAGGACAAAGCAGCCTTGGTCTAGTGGGATGGGGAGGACACAGCAGCCTTGGTCTAGTGGGATGGGGACGACACAGCAGCCTTGGTGTAGTGTGACAGGGAGGACGCAGCAGCCTTGGTCTAGTGGGATGGGGAGGACACAGCAGCCTTGGTGTAGTGTGATGGGGAGGACACAGCAGCCTTAGTCTAGTGTGATGGGGAGGATACAGCAGCCTTGGTCTAGTGTGATGGGGAGAACACAGCAGCCTTGGTGTAGTGTGATGGGGAGGACACAGCAGCCCTGGTGTAGTGTGATGGGGAGGACAGCAGCCTTGGTGTAGTGTGATGGGGAGGGCACACCAGCCTTGGTCTAGTGTGATGGGGAGGACACAGCAGCCTTAGTCTAGTGTGATGGGGAAGACACAGCAGCCTTGGTATAGTGTGATGGGAGGACACAGCCGCCTTGGTCTAGTGTGATGGGGAGGACACAGCAGCCTTGGTGTAGTGTGATGGGGAAGACACAGCAGCCTTAGTCTAGTGTGATGGGGAGGACACAGTCGCCTTGGTCTAGTGTGATAGGGAAGACACAGCAGTCTTGGTCTAGTGTGATAGGGAAGACACAGCAGCCTTGGTCTAGTGTGATGAGGAGGACACAGCAGCCTTGGTCTAGTGTGATGGGGAGGACACATCAGCCTTGGTGTAGTGTGATGGGGAGGACACAGCAGCCTTGGTCTAGTGTGATGTGGAGGACACAGCAGCCTTGGTCTAGTGTGATGGGGAGGACACAACAGCCTTAGTATAGTGTGATGGGGAGGGCACAGCAGCCTTGGTCTAGTGTGATGGGGAGGACACAGCAGCCTTGGTGTAGTGTGATGGGGAGGACACAGCAGCCTTGGTCTAGTGTGATGGGGAGGACACAGCAGCCTTGGTCTAGTGTGATGGGGAGGGCACAGCAGCCTTGGTGTAGTGTGATGGGGAGGACACAACAGCCTTGGTGTAGTGTGATAGGGAGGGCACAACAGCCTTGGTGTAGTGTGATGGGGAGGACACAGCAGCCTTGGTGTAGTGTGATAGGGAGGACACAGCAGCTTTGGTGTAGTGTGATAGGGAGGGCACATCAGCCTTAGTCTAGTGTGATGGGGAGGACACAGCAGCCTTGGTCTAGTGGGATGTGGAGAACACAGCAGCCTTGGTCTAGTGTGATGGGGAGGACACAGTCGCCTTGGTCTAGTGTGATGGGGAGGACACAGCAGCCTTGGTGTAGTGTGATGGGGAGGACACAGTAGCCTTGGTCTAGTGTGATGGGGAGGACACAGCAACCTTGGTCTAGTGGGATGTGGAGGACACAGCAGCCTTAGTCTAGTGTGATGGGGAGGACACAGCAGCCTTGGTCTAGTGGGATGTGGAGAACACAGCAGCCTTGGTCTAGTGTGATGGGGAGGACACAGTCGCCTTGGTCTAGTGTGATGGGGAGGACACAGCAGCCTTGGTGTAGTGTGATGGGGAGGACACAGTAGCCTTGGTCTAGTGTGATGGGGAGGACACAGCAGCCTTGGTGTAGTGTGATGGGGAGGACACAGCAGCATTGGTGTAGTGTGATGGGGAGGACACAGCACCCTTGGTCTAGTGGGATGGGGAGGACACAGCAGCCTTGGTGTAGTGTGATGGGGAGAACACAGCAGCCTTGGTCTAGTGGGATGTGGAGAACACAGCAGCCTTGGTCTAGTGTGATGGGGAGGACACATCAGCCTTGGTGTAGTGTGATGGGGAGGGCACAGCAGCCTTGGTCTAGTGTGATGGGGAGGGCACATCAGCCTTGGTGTAGTGTGATGGGGAGGACACGGTAGCCTTGGTCTAGTGTGATGGGGAGGACACAGCAGTCTTGGTCTAGTGTGATGGGGAGGACACAGCAGCCTTAGTCTAGTGTGTCGGGGAGGACACAGCAGCCTTAGTCTAGTGTGATGGTGAGGGCACAGCAGCCTTGGTGTAGTGTGATGGGGAGGGCACATCAGCCTTGGCCTAGTGATGGAGAGGACACAGCAGCCTTCGTGTAGTGTGATTGGGAGGGCACAGCAGCCTTGGTCTAGTGTGATAGGGAGGACACAGCAGCCTTGGTGTAGTGTGATGGGGAGGGCACAGCAGCCTTAGTCTATTGTGATGGGGAGGACACAGCAGCCTTGGTGTAGTGTGATAGGGAGGACACAGCAGCCTTAGTCTAGTGTGATGGGGAGGACACAGCCGCCTTGGTCTAGTGTGATATGGAGGACACAGTCGCCTTGGTCCGTTGTGAGTGACGACACAGTAGTCTTGGTCTAGTGTGATGTGGAGGACACAGTCGCCTTGGTCTAGTGTGATAGGGAGGACACAGCAGCCTTGGTCTAGTGTGATGGGGAGGACACAGCAGCCTTGGTCTAGTGGGATGGGGAGGGCACAGCAGCCTTGGTCTAGTGTGATGGGGAGGGCACATCAGCCTTGGTGTAGTGTGATGGGGAGGACACGGCAGCCTTGGTCTAGTGTGATGGGGAGAACACAGCAGCCTTGGTGTAGTGTGATGGGGAGGGCACAACAGCCTTGGTCTAGTGTGTCGGGGAGGACACAGCAGCCCTGGTCTAGTGGGATGGGGAGGACACAGCAGCCTTGGTGTAGTGTGATGGGGAGGGTACAGCAGCCTTGGTGTAGTGTGTTGGGGAGGACACAACAGCCTTGGTGTAGTGTGATGGGGAGGACACAGCAGCATTGGTCTAGTGTGATGGGGAGGACACAGCAGCCTTGGTGTAGTGTGATGGGGAGGACACAGCAACCTTGGTGTAGTGTGATGTGGAGGGCACAGCAGCCTTGGTCTAGTGTGATGTGGAGGGCACAGTCGCCTTGGTGTAGTGTGATGGGGAGGACACAGCAGCCTTGGTCTAGTGGGATAGGGAGGACACAGCAGCCTTGGTCTAGTGTGATGGGGAGGACACAGCAGCCTTGGTCTAGTGTGATGGGGGGGGGACACAGCAGCTTTGGTCTAGTGTGATGTGGAGGGCACAGCAGCCTTGGTGTAGTGTGATGGGGAGAACACAGCAGCCTTGGTCTAGTGTGTCGGGGAGGACACAGCAGCCTTGGTCTAGTGTGATGGGGAGGACACAGCAGCCTTAGTCTAGTGTGATAGGGAGAACACAGCAGCCTTGGTGTAGTGGGATGGGGAGAACATAGCAGCCTTGGTGTAGTGTGATGGGGAGGACACAGCAGCCTTGGTGTAGTGTGATGGGGAGGACACAGCAGCCTTGGTGTAGTGTGATAGGGAGGACACAGCAGCCTTGGTGTAGTGTGATGGGGAGGACACATCAGCCTTGGTCTAGTGTGATGGGGAGGACACAGCAGCCTTGGTCTAGTGTGATGGGGAGGACACAAGCCTTGGTGTAGTGGGATGGGGAGAACACAGCAGCCTTGGTGTAGTGTGATGGGGAGAACACAGCAGCCTTGGTGTAGTGTGATAGGGAGGACACAGCAGCCTTAGTCTAGTGTGATGGGGAGGATACAGCAGCCTTGGTGTAGTGTGATGGAGAGGATACAGCAGCCTTGGTGTAGTGTGATAGGGAGGACACAGCAGCCTTAGTCTAGTGTGATGGGGAGGACACAACAGCCTTGGTCTAGTCTGATGGGGAGGACACAGCAGCCTTGGTCTAGTGTGATGGGGAGGACACAGCAGCCTTGGTCTAGTGGGATGGGGAGGCCACAGCAGCCTTGGTCTAGTGTGTCGGGGAGGACACAGCAGCCTTGGTCTAGTGGGATGTGGAGGGCACAGCAGCCTTGGTGTAGTGTGATGGCGAGGACACAGCAGCCTTGGTCTAGTGTGATGGGGAGGACACAGCAGCCCTAGTCTAGTGTGATGGGGAGGACACAGCAGCATTGGTGTAGTGGGATGGGGAGGACACAGCAGCCTTGGTGTAGTGTGATGGGGAGGACAGAGCAGCCTTGGTCTAGTGTGATGGGGAGGACACAGCAGCCTTGGTGTAGTGTGATGGGGAGGGCACAGCAGCCTTGGTCTAGTGATGGAGAGGACACAGCAGCCTTGGTGTAGTGTGATGGGGAGGACAGAGCAGCCTTGGTCTAGTGTGATGGGGAGGACACAGCAGCCTTGGTGTAGTGTGATGGGGAGGGCACAGCAGCCTTGGTCTAGTGATGGAGAGGACACAGCAGCCTTGGCGTAGTGATGGGAGGACACAGCAGCCTTGGTCTAGTGTGATGTGGAGGACACAGCAGCCTTGGTCTAGTGTGATGGGAGGACACAGCCGCCTTGGTCTAGTGTGATGGGGAGGACACAGCAGCCTTAGTCTAGTGTGATGGGGAGGACACAGTCGCCTTGGTCTAGTGTGATGGGGAGGGCACAGCAGCCTTGGTCTAGTGTGATGGTGAGGGCACAACAGCCTTGGTCTAGTGTGATGGGGAGGACACAGCAGCCTTGGTCTAGTGTGATGGGGAGGGCACAGCAGCCTTGGTCTAGTGTGAGGGGAGGACACAGCAGCCTTGGTGTAGTGTGATGGGGAGGACACAGCAGCCTTGGTCTAGTGTGATGGGAAGGACACAGCAGCCTTGGTCTAGTGTGATTGGGAGGGCACGGCAGCCTTGGTGTAGTGTGATGGGGAGGACACAACAGCCTTAGTATAGTGTGATGGGGAGGACACAGCAGCCTTGGTCTAGTGTGATGGGGAGGACACAGCAGCCTTGGTGTAGTGTGATGGGGAGGACACAGCAGCTTTGGTGTAGTGTGATGGGGAGGACACAGCAGCCTTGGTGTAGTGTGATGGAGAGGGCACAGCAGCCTTGGTGTAGTGTGATGGGGAGGACACAGCAGCCTTGGTGTAGTGTGATGGGGAGGACACAGCAGCCTTGGTGTAGTGTGATGGGAGGACACAGCAGCCTTGGTCTAGTGTGTCGGGGAGGACACAGCAGCCTTGGTGTAGTGTGATGGGGAGGGCACAACAGCCTTGGTGTAGTGTGATGGGGAGGACACAACAGCCTTGGTCTAGTGTGATGGGGAGGACACAGCAGCCTTGGTCTAGTGCGATGGGGAGGACACAGTCGCCTTGGTCTAGTGTGATGGGGAGGACACAGCAGCCTTGGTGTAGTGTGATGGGGAGGACACAGTAGCCTTGGTCTAGTGTGATGGGGAGGACACAGCAGCCTTGGTGTAGTGTGATGGGGAGGACACAGCAGCCTTGGTGTAGTGTGATGGGGAGGACACAGCAGCCTTGGTGTAGTGTGATAGGGAGAACATAGCAGCCTTGGTCTAGTGTGATGGGGAGGACACAGCAGCCTTGGTGTAGTGTGATGGAGAGGGCACAGCAGCCTTGGTCTAGTGTGATGGGGAGGGCACAGCAGCCTTGGTGTAGTGTGATGGGGAGGACACAGCAGCCTTGGTCTAGTGTGTCGGGGAGGACACAGCAGCCTTGGTGTAGTGTGATGGGGAGGGCACAACAGCCTTGGTGTAGTGTGATGGGGAGGACACAACAGCATTGGTCTAGTGTGATGGGGAGGACACAGCAGCCTTGGTCTAGTGCGATGGGGAGGACACAGTCGCCTTGGTCTAGTGTGGTGGGGAGGACACAGCAGCCTTGGTGTAGTGTGATGGGGAGGACACAGTAGCCTTGGTCTAGTGTGATGGGGAGGACACAGCAGCCTTGGTGTAGTGTGATGGGGAGGACACAGCAGCATTGGTGTAGTGTGATGGGGAGGACACAGCAGCCTTGGTCTAGTGGGATGTGGAGGACACAGCAGCCTTAGTCTAGTGTGATGGGGAGGACACAGCAGCCTTGGTCTAGTGGGATGTGGAGAACACAGCAGCCTTGGTCTAGTGTGATGGGGAGGACACAGTCGCCTTGGTCTAGTGTGATGGGGAGGACACAGCAGCCTTGGTGTAGTGTGATGGGGAGGACACAGTAGCCTTGGTCTAGTGTGATGGGGAGGACACAGCAGCCTTGGTGTAGTGTGATGGGGAGGACACAGCAGCATTGGTGTAGTGTGATGGGGAGGACACAGCAGCCTTGGTCTAGTGGGATGGGGAGGGCACAGCAGCCTTGGTCTAGTGTGATGGGGAGGGCACATCAGCCTTGGTGTAGTGTGATGGGGAGGACACGGCAGCCTTGGTCTAGTGTGATGGGGAGGACACAGCAGTCTTGGTCTAGTGTGATGGGGAGGACACAGCAGCCTTAGTCTAGGGTGTCGGGGAGGACACAGCAGCCTTAGTCTAGTGTGATGGTGAGGGCACATGGGGAGGGCACAGCAGCCTTGGTCTAGTGTGATGGGGAGGGCACATCAGCCTTGGTGTAGTGTGATGGGGAGGACACGGCAGCCTTGGTCTAGTGTGATGGGGAGGACACAGCAGTCTTGGTCTAGTGTGATGGGGAGGACACAGCAGCCTTAGTCTAGTGTGTCGGGGAGGACACAGCAGCCTTAGTCTAGTGTGATGGTGAGGGCACAGCAGCCTTGGTGTAGTGTGATGGGGAGGGCACATCAGCCTTGGTCTAGTGATGGAGAGGACACAGCAGCCTTGGTGTAGTGTGATGGAGAGGACACAGCAGCCTTGGTGTAGTGTGATGGGGAGGGCACAGCAGCCTTGGTCTAGTGTGATAGGGAGGACACAGCAGCCTTAGTCTAGTGTGGTGGGGAGGACACAGCCGCCTTGGTCTAGTGTGATATGGAGGACACAGTCGCCTTGGTCCGTTGTGAGTGAAGACACAGTAGTCTTGGTCTAGTGTGATGTGGAGGACACAGTCGCCTTGGTCTAGTGTGATAGGGAGGACACAGCAGCCTTGGTCTAGTGTGATGGGGAGGACACAGCAGCCTTGGTCTAGTGTGATGGGGAGGGCACAGCAGCCTTGGTGTAGTGTGATAGGGAGGACACAGCAGCCTTGGTCTAGTGTGATAGGGAGAACACAGCAGCCTTGGTGTAGTGTGATGGGGAGGGCACAACAGCCTTGGTCTAGTGTGTCGGGGAGGACACAGCAGCCCTGGTCTAGTGGGATGGGGAGGACACAGCAGCCTTGGTGTAGTGTGATGGGGAGGGCACAGCAGCCTTGGTGTAGTGTGATGGGGAGGACACAACAGCCTTGGTGTAGTGTGATGGGGAGGACACAGCAGCATTGGTCTAGTGTGATGGGGAGGACACAGCAGCCTTGGTGTAGTGTGATGGGGAGGACACAGCAGCCTTGGTCTAGTGTGATGTGGAGGGCACAGTCGCCTTGGTGTAGTGTGATGGGGAGGACACAGCAGCCTTGGTCTAGTGGGATAGGGAGGACACAGCAGCCTTGGTCTAGTGTGATGGGGAGGACACAGCAGCCTTGGTCTAGTGTGATGGGGAGGACACAGCAGCCTTGGTCTAGTGTGATGTGGAGGGCACAGCAGCCTTGGTGTAGTGTGATGGGGAGAACACAGCAGCCTTGGTCTAGTGTGTCGGGGAGGACACAGCAGCCTTGGTCTAGTGTGATGGGGAGGACACAGCAGCCTTAGTCTAGTGTGATAGGGAGAACACAGCAGCCTTGGTGTAGTGTGATGGGGAGGACACAGCAGCCTTGGTCTAGTGTGATGGGGAGGACACAGCAGCCTTGGTGTAGTGTGATGGGGAGGACACAGTAGCCTTGGTCCGTTGTGAGTGAAGACACAGCAGCCTTGGTGTCGTGGGATGGGGAGAACACAGCAGCCTTGGTGTAGTGTGATGGGGAGGACACAGCAGCCTTGGTGTAGTGTGATGGGGAGGACACAGCAGCCTTGGTGTAGTGTGATGGGGAGGACACAGTAGCCTTGGTCCGTTGTGAGTGAAGACACAGCAGCCTTGGTGTAGTGGGATGGGAGAACATAGCAGCCTTGGTGTAGTGTGATGGGGAGGGCACAGCAGCCTTGGTGTAGTGTGATGGGGAGGACACAGTAGCCTTGGTCCGTTGTGAGTGAAGACACAGCAGCCTTGGTGTAGTGGGATGGGGAGAACACAGCAGCCTTGGTGTAGTGTGATGGGGAGGACACAGCAGCCTTGGTGTAGTGTGATGGGGAGGACACAGCAGCCTTGGTGTAGTGTGATAGGGAGGACACAGCAGCCTTGGTGTAGTGTGATGGGGAGGACACAGCAGCCTTGGTCTAGTGTGATGGGGAGGACACAACAGCCTTGGTCTAGTGTGATGGGGAGGACACAGCAGCCTTGGTGTAGTGGGATGGGGAGAACACAGCAGCCTTGGTGTAGTGTGATGGGGAGAACATAACAGCCTTGGTCTAGTGTGATGGGGAGGACACAGCAGCCTTGGTGTAGTGTGATGGGGAGGACACAGCAGCCTTGGTCTAGTGTGATGGGGAGGACACAGCAGCCTTGGTCTAGTGTGATGGGGAGGGCACGGCAGCCTTGGTGTAGTGTGATGGGGAGGACACAACAGCCTTAGTATAGTGTGATGGGGAGGGCACAGCAGCCTTGGTTTAGTGTGATGGGGAGGACACAGCAGCCTTGGTGTAGTGTGATGGGGAGGACACAGCAGCCTTGGTCTAGTGTGATGGGGAGGACACAGCAGCCTTGGTCTAGTGTGATGGGGAGGGCACAGCAGCCTTGGTGTAGTGTGATGGGGAGGACACAACAGCCTTGGTGTAGTGTGATAGGGAGGGCACAACAGCCTTGGTGTAGTGTGATGGGGAGGACACAGCAGCCTTGGTGTAGTGTGATGGGGAGGACACAGCAGCATTGGTGTAGTGTGATGGGGAGGACACAGCAGCCTTGGTCTAGTGGGATGTGGAGGACACAGCAGCCTTAGTCTAGTGTGATGGGGAGGACACAGAAGCCTTGGTCTAGTGGGATGTGGAGAACACAGCAGCCTTGGTCTAGTGTGATGGGGAGGACACAGTCGCCTTGGTCTAGTGTGATGGGGAGGACACAGCAGCCTTGGTGTAGTGTGATGGGGAGGACACAGTAGCCTTGGTCTAGTGTGATGGGGAGGACACAGCAGCCTTGGTGTAGTGTGATGGGGAGGACACAGCAGCATTGGTGTAGTGTGATGGGGAGGACACAGCAGCCTTGGTCTAGTGGGATGGGGAGGGCACAGCAGCCTTGGTCTAGTGTGATGGGGAGGGCACATCAGCCTTGGTGAAGTGTGATGGGGAGGACACGGCAGCCTTGGTCTAGTGTGATGGGGAGGACACAGCAGTCTTGGTCTAGTGTGATGGGGAGGCCACAGCAGCCTTAGTCTAGTGTGTCGGGGAGGACACAGCAGCCTTAGTCTAGTGTGATGGTGAGGGGACAGCAGCCTTGGTGTAGTGTGATGGGGAGGGCACATCAGCCTTGGTCTAGTGATGGAGAGGACACAGCAGCCTTCGTGTAGTGTGATGGAGAGGACACAGCAGCCTTGGTGTAGTGTGATGGGGAGGGCACAGCAGCCTTGGTCTAGTGTGATAGGGAGGACACAGCAGCCTTGGTGTAGTGTGATGGGGAGGACACAGCAGCATTGGTGTAGTGTGATGGGGAGGACACAGCAGCCTTGGTCTAGTGGGATGGGGAGGGCACAGCAGCCTTGGTCTAGTGTGATGGGGAGGGCACATCAGCCTTGATGTAGTGTGATGGGGAGGACACGGCAGCCTTGGTCTAGTGTGATGAGGAGGACACAGCAGTCTTGGTCTAGTGTGATGGGGAGGACACAGCAGCCTTAGTCTAGTGTGTCGGGGAGGACATAGCAGCCTTAGTCTAGTGTGATGGTGAGGGCACAGCAGCCTTGGTGTAGTGTGATGGGGAGGGCACATCAGCCTTGGTCTAGTGATGGAGAGGACACAGCAGCCTTCGTGTAGTGTGATGGAGAGGACACAGCAGCCTTGGTGTAGTGTGATGGGGAGGGCACAGCAGCCTTGGTCTAGTGTGATAGGGAGGACACAGCAGCCTTGGTGTAGTGTGATGGGGAGGGCACAGCAGCCTTAGTCTATTGTGATGGGGAGGACACAGCAGCCTTGGTGTAGTGTGATAGGGAGGACACAGCAGCCTTAGTCTAGTGTGATGGGGAGGACACAGCCGCCTTGGTCTAGTGTGATATGGAGGACACAGTCGCCTTGGTCCGTTGTGAGTGACGACACAGTAGTCTTGGTCTAGTGTGATGTGGAGGACACAGTCGTCTTGGTCTAGTGTGATAGGGAGGACACAGCAGCCTTGGTTTAGTGTGATGGGGAGGACACAGCAGCCTTGGTCTAGTGTGATGGGGAGGGCACAGCAGCCTTGGTGTAGTGTGATAGGGAGGACACAGCAGCCTTGGTCTAGTGTGATAGGGAGAACACAGCAGCCTTGGTGTAGTGTGATGGGGAGGGCACAACAGCCTTGGTCTAGTGTGTCGGGGAGGACACAGCAGCCCTGGTCTAGTGGGATGGGGAGGACACAGCAGCCTTGGTGTAGTGTGATGGGGAGGGCACAGCAGCCTTGGTGTAGTGTGTTGGGGAGGACACAACAGCCTTGGTGTAGTGTGATGGGGAGGACACAACAGCATTGGTCTAGTGTGATGGGGAGGACACAGCAGCCTTGGTGTAGTGTGATGGGGAGGACACAGCAACCTTGGTGTAGTGTGATGTGGAGGGCACAGCAGCCTTGGTCTAGTGTGATGTGGAGGGCACAGTGGCCTTGGTGTAGTGTGATGGGGAGGACACAGCAGCCTTGGTCTAGTGGGATAGGGAGGACACAGCAGCCTTGGTCTACTGTGATGGGGAGGACACAGCAGCCTTGGTCTAGTGTGATGGGGGGGGGCACAGCAGCCTTGGTCTAGTGTGATGTGGAGGGCACAGCAGCCTTGGTGTAGTGTGATGGGGAGAACACAGCAGCCTTGGTCTAGTGTGTCGGGGAGGACACAGCAGCCTTGGTCTAGTGTGATGGGGAGGACACAGCAGCCTTAGTCTAGTGTGATAGGGAGAACACAGCAGACTTGGTGTAGTGGGATGGGGAGAACACAGCAGCCTTGGTGTAGTGTGATGGGGAGGACACAGCAGCCTTGGTGTAGTGTGATGGGGAGGACACAGCAGCCTTCGTGTAGTGTGATAGGGAGGACACAGCAGCCTTGGTGTAGTGTGATGGGGAGAACACAGCAGCCTTGGTCTAGTGTGATGGGGAGGACACAGCAGCCTTGGTCTAGTGTGATGGGGAGGACACAAGCCTTGGTGTAGTGGGATGGGAGAACACAGCAGCCTTGGTGTAGTGTGATGGGGAGAACACAGCAGCCTTGGTGTAGTGTGATAGGGAGGACACAGCAGCCTTAGTCTAGTGTGATGGGGAGGACACAGCAGCCTTGGTGTAGTGTGATGGAGAGGACACAGCAGCCTTGGTGTAGTGTGATAGGGAGGACACAGCAGCCTTAGTCTAGTGTGATGGGGAGGACACAGCAGCCTTGGTCTAGTCTGATGGGGAGGACACAGCAGCCTTGGTCTAGTGTGATGGGGAGGACACAGCAGCCTTGGTCTAGTGGGATGGGGAGGCCACAGCAGCCTTGGTCTAGTGTGTCGGGGAGGACACAGCAGCCTTGGTCTAGTGGGATGTGGAGGGCACAGCAGCCTCGGTGTAGTGCGATGGGGAGGACACAGCAGCCTTGGTCTAGTGTGATGGGGAGGACACAGCAGCCTTAGTCTAGTGTGATGGGGAGGACACAGCAGCATTGGTGTAGTGGGATGGGGAGGACACAGCAGCCTTGGTGTAGTGTGATGGGGAGGACAGAGCAGCCTTGGTCTAGTGTGATGGGGAGGACACAGCAGCCTTGGTGTAGTGTGATGGGGAGGGCACAGCAGCCTTGGTCTAGTGATGGAGAGGACACAGCAGCCTTGGTGTAGTGTGATGGGGAGGACAGAGCAGCCTTGGTCTAGTGTGATGGGGAGGACACAGCAGCCTTGGTCTAGTGTGATGGGGAGGGCACAGCAGCCTTGGTCTAGTGATGGAGAGGACACAGCAGCCTTGGCGTAGTGATGGGGAGGACACAGCAGCCTTGGTCTGGTGGGATGGGGAGGACAAAGCAGCCTTGGTCTAGTGGGATGGGGAGGACACAGCAGCCTTGGTCTAGTGGGATGGGGACGACACAGCAGCCTTGGTGTAGTGTGACAGGGAGGACGCAGCAGCCTTGGTCTAGTGGGATGGGGAGGACACAGCAGCCTTGGTGTAGTGTGATGGGGAGGACACAGCAGCCTTAGTCTAGTGTGATGGGGAGGATACAGCAGCCTTGGTCTAGTGTGATGGGGAGAACACAGCAGCCTTGGTGTAGTGTGATGGGGAGGACACAGCAGCCCTGGTGTAGTGTGATGGGGAGGACAGCAGCCTTGGTGTAGTGTGATGGGGAGGGCACACCAGCCTTGGTCTAGTGTGATGGGGAGGACACAGCAGCCTTAGTCTAGTGTGATGGGGAAGACACAGCAGCCTTGGTATAGTGTGATGGGGAGGACACAGCCGCCTTGGTCTAGTGTGATGGGGAGGACACAGCAGCCTTGGTGTAGTGTGATGGGGAAGACACAGCAGCCTTAGTCTAGTGTGATGGGGAGGACACAGTCGCCTTGGTCTAGTGTGATAGGGAAGACACAGCAGTCTTGGTCTAGTGTGATAGGGAAGACACAGCAGCCTTGGTCTAGTGTCATGAGGAGGACACAGCAGCCTTGGTCTAGTGTGATGGGGAGGACACATCAGCCTTGGTGTAGTGTGATGGGGAGGACACAGCAGCCTTGGTCTAGTGTGATGTGGAGGACACAGCAGCCTTGGTCTAGTGTGATGGGGAGGACACAACAGCCTTAGTATAGTGTGATGGGGAGGGCACAGCAGCCTTGGTCTAGTGTGATGGGGAGGACACAGCAGCCTTGGTGTAGTGTGATGGGGAGGACACAGCAGCCTTGGTCTAGTGTGATGGGGAGGACACAGCAGCCTTGGTCTAGTGTGATGGGGAGGGCACAGCAGCCTTGGTGTAGTGTGATGGGGAGGACACAACAGCCTTGGTGTAGTGTGATAGGGAGGGCACAACAGCCTTGGTGTAGTGTGATGGGGAGGACACAGCAGCCTTGGTGTAGTGTGATAGGGAGGACACAGCAGCTTTGGTGTAGTGTGATAGGGAGGGCACATCAGCCTTAGTCTAGTGTGATGGGGAGGACACAGCAGCCTTGGTCTAGTGGGATGTGGAGAACACAGCAGCCTTGGTCTAGTGTGATGGGGAGGACACAGTCGCCTTGGTCTAGTGTGATGGGGAGGACACAGCAGCCTTGGTGTAGTGTGATGGGGAGGACACAGTAGCCTTGGTCTAGTGTGATGGGGAGGACACAGCAACCTTGGTCTAGTGGGATGTGGAGGACACAGCAGCCTTAGTCTAGTGTGATGGGGAGGACACAGCAGCCTTGGTCTAGTGGGATGTGGAGAACACAGCAGCCTTGGTCTAGTGTGATGGGGAGGACACAGTCGCCTTGGTCTAGTGTGATGGGGAGGACACAGCAGCCTTGGTGTAGTGTGATGGGGAGGACACAGTAGCCTTGGTCTAGTGTGATGGGGAGGACACAGCAGCCTTGGTGTAGTGTGATGGGGAGGACACAGCAGCATTGGTGTAGTGTGATGGGGAGGACACAGCACCCTTGGTCTAGTGGGATGGGGAGGACACAGCAGCCTTGGTGTAGTGTGATGGGGAGAACACAGCAGCCTTGGTCTAGTGGGATGTGGAGAACACAGCAGCCTTGGTCTAGTGTGATGGGGAGGACACATCAGCCTTGGTGTAGTGTGATGGGGAGGGCACAGCAGCCTTGGTCTAGTGTGATGGGGAGGGCACATCAGCCTTGGTGTAGTGTGATGGGGAGGACACGGCAGCCTTGGTCTAGTGTGATGGGGAGGACACAGCAGTCTTGGTCTAGTGTGATGGGGAGGACACAGCAGCCTTAGTCTAGTGTGTCGGGGAGGACACAGCAGCCTTAGTCTAGTGTGATGGTGAGGGCACAGCAGCCTTGGTGTAGTGTGATGGGGAGGGCACATCAGCCTTGGCCTAGTGATGGAGAGGACACAGCAGCCTTCGTGTAGTGTGATGGGGAGGGCACAGCAGCCTTGGTCTAGTGTGATAGGGAGGACACAGCAGCCTTGGTGTAGTGTGATGGGGAGGGCACAGCAGCCTTAGTCTATTGTGATGGGGAGGACACAGCAGCCTTGGTGTAGTGTGATAGGGAGGACACAGCAGCCTTAGTCTAGTGTGATGGGGAGGACACAGCCGCCTTGGTCTAGTGTGATATGGAGGACACAGTCGCCTTGGTCCGTTGTGAGTGACGACACAGTAGTCTTGGTCTAGTGTGATGTGGAGGACACAGTCGCCTTGGTCTAGTGTGATAGGGAGGACACAGCAGCCTTGGTCTAGTGTGATGGGGAGGACACAGCAGCCTTGGTCTAGTGGGATGGGGAGGGCACAGCAGCCTTGGTCTAGTGTGATGGGGAGGACACAGCAGCCTTGGTCTAGTGGGATGGGGAGGGCACAGCAGCCTTGGTCTAGTGTGATGGGGAGGGCACATCAGCCTTGGTGTAGTGTGATGGGGAGGACACGGCAGCCTTGGTCTAGTGTGATGGGGAGAACACAGCAGCCTTGGTGTAGTGTGATGGGGAGGGCACAACAGCCTTGGTGTAGTGTGATGGGGAGGACACAACAGCCTTGGTGTAGTGTGATGGGGAGGACACAGCAGCATTGGTCTAGTGTGATGGGGAGGACACAGCAGCCTTGGTGTAGTGTGATGGGGAGGACACAGCAGCCTTGGTCTAGTGTGATGTGGAGGGCACAGTCGCCTTGGTGTAGTGTGATGGGGAGGACACAGCAGCCTTGGTCTAGTGGGATAGGGAGGACACAGCAGCCTTGGTCTAGTGTGATGGGGAGGACACAGCAGCCTTGGTCTAGTGTGATGGGGAGGACACAGCAGCCTTGGTCTAGTGTGATGTGGAGGGCACAGCAGCCTTGGTGTAGTGTGATGGGGAGAACACAGCAGCCTTGGTCTAGTGTGTCGGGGAGGACACAGCAGCCTTGGTCTAGTGTGATGGGGAGGACACAGCAGCCTTAGTCTAGTGTGATAGGGAGAACACAGCAGCCTTGGTGTAGTGTGATGGGGAGGACACAGCAGCCTTGGTCTAGTGTGATGGGGAGGACACAGCAGCCTTGGTGTAGTGTGATGGGGAGGACACAGTAGCCTTGGTCCGTTGTGAGTGAAGACACAGCAGCCTTGGTGTCGTGGGATGGGGAGAACACAGCAGCCTTGGTGTAGTGTGATGGGGAGGACACAGCAGCCTTGGTGTAGTGTGATGGGGAGGACACAGCAGCCTTGGTGTAGTGTGATGGGGAGGACACAGTAGCCTTGGTCCGTTGTGAGTGAAGACACAGCAGCCTTGGTGTAGTGGGATGGGAGAACATAGCAGCCTTGGTGTAGTGTGATGGGGAGGGCACAGCAGCCTTGGTGTAGTGTGATGGGGAGGACACAGTAGCCTTGGTCCGTTGTGAGTGAAGACACAGCAGCCTTGGTGTAGTGGGATGGGGAGAACACAGCAGCCTTGGTGTAGTGTGATGGGGAGGACACAGCAGCCTTGGTGTAGTGTGATGGGGAGGACACAGCAGCCTTGGTGTAGTGTGATAGGGAGGACACAGCAGCCTTGGTGTAGTGTGATGGGGAGGACACAGCAGCCTTGGTCTAGTGTGATGGGGAGGACACAACAGCCTTGGTCTAGTGTGATGGGGAGGACACAGCAGCCTTGGTGTAGTGGGATGGGGAGAACACAGCAGCCTTGGTGTAGTGTGATGGGGAGAACATAACAGCCTTGGTCTAGTGTGATGGGGAGGACACAGCAGCCTTGGTGTAGTGTGATGGGGAGGACACAGCAGCCTTGGTCTAGTGTGATGGGGAGGACACAGCAGCCTTGGTCTAGTGTGATGGGGAGGGCACGGCAGCCTTGGTGTAGTGTGATGGGGAGGACACAACAGCCTTAGTATAGTGTGATGGGGAGGGCACAGCAGCCTTGGTTTAGTGTGATGGGGAGGACACAGCAGCCTTGGTGTAGTGTGATGGGGAGGACACAGCAGCCTTGGTCTAGTGTGATGGGGAGGACACAGCAGCCTTGGTCTAGTGTGATGGGGAGGGCACAGCAGCCTTGGTGTAGTGTGATGGGGAGGACACAACAGCCTTGGTGTAGTGTGATAGGGAGGGCACAACAGCCTTGGTGTAGTGTGATGGGGAGGACACAGCAGCCTTGGTGTAGTGTGATGGGGAGGACACAGCAGCATTGGTGTAGTGTGATGGGGAGGACACAGCAGCCTTGGTCTAGTGGGATGTGGAGGACACAGCAGCCTTAGTCTAGTGTGATGGGGAGGACACAGAAGCCTTGGTCTAGTGGGATGTGGAGAACACAGCAGCCTTGGTCTAGTGTGATGGGGAGGACACAGTCGCCTTGGTCTAGTGTGATGGGGAGGACACAGCAGCCTTGGTGTAGTGTGATGGGGAGGACACAGTAGCCTTGGTCTAGTGTGATGGGGAGGACACAGCAGCCTTGGTGTAGTGTGATGGGGAGGACACAGCAGCATTGGTGTAGTGTGATGGGGAGGACACAGCAGCCTTGGTCTAGTGGGATGGGGAGGGCACAGCAGCCTTGGTCTAGTGTGATGGGGAGGGCACATCAGCCTTGGTGAAGTGTGATGGGGAGGACACGGCAGCCTTGGTCTAGTGTGATGGGGAGGACACAGCAGTCTTGGTCTAGTGTGATGGGGAGGCCACAGCAGCCTTAGTCTAGTGTGTCGGGGAGGACACAGCAGCCTTAGTCTAGTGTGATGGTGAGGGCACAGCAGCCTTGGTGTAGTGTGATGGGGAGGGCACATCAGCCTTGGTCTAGTGATGGAGAGGACACAGCAGCCTTCGTGTAGTGTGATGGAGAGGACACAGCAGCCTTGGTGTAGTGTGATGGGGAGGGCACAGCAGCCTTGGTCTAGTGTGATAGGGAGGACACAGCAGCCTTGGTGTAGTGTGATGGGGAGGACACAGCAGCATTGGTGTAGTGTGATGGGGAGGACACAGCAGCCTTGGTCTAGTGGGATGGGGAGGGCACAGCAGCCTTGGTCTAGTGTGATGGGGAGGGCACATCAGCCTTGATGTAGTGTGATGGGGAGGACACGGCAGCCTTGGTCTAGTGTGATGAGGAGGACACAGCAGTCTTGGTCTAGTGTGATGGGGAGGACACAGCAGCCTTAGTCTAGTGTGTCGGGGAGGACATAGCAGCCTTAGTCTAGTGTGATGGTGAGGGCACAGCAGCCTTGGTGTAGTGTGATGGGGAGGGCACATCAGCCTTGGTCTAGTGATGGAGAGGACACAGCAGCCTTCGTGTAGTGTGATGGAGAGGACACAGCAGCCTTGGTGTAGTGTGATGGGGAGGGCACAGCAGCCTTGGTCTAGTGTGATAGGGAGGACACAGCAGCCTTGGTGTAGTGTGATGGGGAGGGCACAGCAGCCTTAGTCTATTGTGATGGGGAGGACACAGCAGCCTTGGTGTAGTGTGATAGGGAGGACACAGCAGCCTTAGTCTAGTGTGATGGGGAGGACACAGCCGCCTTGGTCTAGTGTGATATGGAGGACACAGTCGCCTTGGTCCGTTGTGAGTGACGACACAGTAGTCTTGGTCTAGTGTGATGTGGAGGACACAGTCGTCTTGGTCTAGTGTGATAGGGAGGACACAGCAGCCTTGGTTTAGTGTGATGGGGAGGACACAGCAGCCTTGGTCTAGTGTGATGGGGAGGGCACAGCAGCCTTGGTGTAGTGTGATAGGGAGGACACAGCAGCCTTGGTCTAGTGTGATAGGGAGAACACAGCAGCCTTGGTGTAGTGTGATGGGGAGGGCACAACAGCCTTGGTCTAGTGTGTCGGGGAGGACACAGCAGCCCTGGTCTAGTGGGATGGGGAGGACACAGCAGCCTTGGTGTAGTGTGATGGGGAGGGCACAGCAGCCTTGGTGTAGTGTGTTGGGGAGGACACAACAGCCTTGGTGTAGTGTGATGGGGAGGACACAACAGCATTGGTCTAGTGTGATGGGGAGGACACAGCAGCCTTGGTGTAGTGTGATGGGGAGGACACAGCAACCTTGGTGTAGTGTGATGTGGAGGGCACAGCAGCCTTGGTCTAGTGTGATGTGGAGGGCACAGTGGCCTTGGTGTAGTGTGATGGGGAGGACACAGCAGCCTTGGTCTAGTGGGATAGGGAGGACACAGCAGCCTTGGTCTACTGTAATGGGGAGGACACAGCAGCCTTGGTCTAGTGTGATGGGGGGGGGGCACAGCAGCCTTGGTCTAGTGTGATGTGGAGGGCACAGCAGCCTTGGTGTAGTGTGATGGGGAGAACACAGCAGCCTTGGTCTAGTGTGTCGGGGAGGACACAGCAGCCTTGGTCTAGTGTGATGGGGAGGACACAGCAGCCTTAGTCTAGTGTGATAGGGAGAACACAGCAGACTTGGTGTAGTGGGATGGGGAGAACACAGCAGCCTTGGTGTAGTGTGATGGGGAGGACACAGCAGCCTTGGTGTAGTGTGATGGGGAGGACACAGCAGCCTTCGTGTAGTGTGATAGGGAGGACACAGCAGCCTTGGTGTAGTGTGATGGGGAGAACACAGCAGCCTTGGTCTAGTGTGATGGGGAGGACACAGCAGCCTTGGTCTAGTGTGATGGGGAGGACACAAGCCTTGGTGTAGTGGGATGGGAGAACACAGCAGCCTTGGTGTAGTGTGATGGGGAGAACACAGCAGCCTTGGTGTAGTGTGATAGGGAGGACACAGCAGCCTTAGTCTAGTGTGATGGGGAGGACACAGCAGCCTTGGTGTAGTGTGATGGAGAGGACACAGCAGCCTTGGTGTAGTGTGATAGGGAGGACACAGCAGCCTTAGTCTAGTGTGATGGGGAGGACACAGCAGCCTTGGTCTAGTCTGATGGGGAGGACACAGCAGCCTTGGTCTAGTGTGATGGGGAGGACACAGCAGCCTTGGTCTAGTGGGATGGGGAGGCCACAGCAGCCTTGGTCTAGTGTGTCGGGGAGGACACAGCAGCCTTGGTCTAGTGGGATGTGGAGGGCACAGCAGCCTCGGTGTAGTGCGATGGGGAGGACACAGCAGCCTTGGTCTAGTGTGATGGGGAGGACACAGCAGCCTTAGTCTAGTGTGATGGGGAGGACACAGCAGCATTGGTGTAGTGGGATGGGGAGGACACAGCAGCCTTGGTGTAGTGTGATGGGGAGGACAGAGCAGCCTTGGTCTAGTGTGATGGGGAGGACACAGCAGCCTTGGTGTAGTGTGATGGGGAGGGCACAGCAGCCTTGGTCTAGTGATGGAGAGGACACAGCAGCCTTGGTGTAGTGTGATGGGGAGGACAGAGCAGCCTTGGTCTAGTGTGATGGGGAGGACACAGCAGCCTTGGTCTAGTGTGATGGGGAGGGCACAGCAGCCTTGGTCTAGTGATGGAGAGGACACAGCAGCCTTGGCGTAGTGATGGGGAGGACACAGCAGCCTTGGTCTGGTGGGATGGGGAGGACAAAGCAGCCTTGGTCTAGTGGGATGGGGAGGACACAGCAGCCTTGGTCTAGTGGGATGGGGACGACACAGCAGCCTTGGTGTAGTGTGACAGGGAGGACGCAGCAGCCTTGGTCTAGTGGGATGGGGAGGACACAGCAGCCTTGGTGTAGTGTGATGGGGAGGACACAGCAGCCTTAGTCTAGTGTGATGGGGAGGATACAGCAGCCTTGGTCTAGTGTGATGGGGAGAACACAGCAGCCTTGGTGTAGTGTGATGGGGAGGACACAGCAGCCCTGGTGTAGTGTGATGGGGAGGACAGCAGCCTTGGTGTAGTGTGATGGGGAGGGCACACCAGCCTTGGTCTAGTGTGATGGGGAGGACACAGCAGCCTTAGTCTAGTGTGATGGGGAAGACACAGCAGCCTTGGTATAGTGTGATGGGGAGGACACAGCCGCCTTGGTCTAGTGTGATGGGGAGGACACAGCAGCCTTGGTGTAGTGTGATGGGGAAGACACAGCAGCCTTAGTCTAGTGTGATGGGGAGGACACAGTCGCCTTGGTCTAGTGTGATAGGGAAGACACAGCAGTCTTGGTCTAGTGTGATAGGGAAGACACAGCAGCCTTGGTCTAGTGTCATGAGGAGGACACAGCAGCCTTGGTCTAGTGTGATGGGGAGGACACATCAGCCTTGGTGTAGTGTGATGGGGAGGACACAGCAGCCTTGGTCTAGTGTGATGTGGAGGACACAGCAGCCTTGGTCTAGTGTGATGGGGAGGACACAACAGCCTTAGTATAGTGTGATGGGGAGGGCACAGCAGCCTTGGTCTAGTGTGATGGGGAGGACACAGCAGCCTTGGTGTAGTGTGATGGGGAGGACACAGCAGCCTTGGTCTAGTGTGATGGGGAGGACACAGCAGCCTTGGTCTAGTGTGATGGGGAGGGCACAGCAGCCTTGGTGTAGTGTGATGGGGAGGACACAACAGCCTTGGTGTAGTGTGATAGGGAGGGCACAACAGCCTTGGTGTAGTGTGATGGGGAGGACACAGCAGCCTTGGTGTAGTGTGATAGGGAGGACACAGCAGCTTTGGTGTAGTGTGATAGGGAGGGCACATCAGCCTTAGTCTAGTGTGATGGGGAGGACACAGCAGCCTTGGTCTAGTGGGATGTGGAGAACACAGCAGCCTTGGTCTAGTGTGATGGGGAGGACACAGTCGCCTTGGTCTAGTGTGATGGGGAGGACACAGCAGCCTTGGTGTAGTGTGATGGGGAGGACACAGTAGCCTTGGTCTAGTGTGATGGGGAGGACACAGCAACCTTGGTCTAGTGGGATGTGGAGGACACAGCAGCCTTAGTCTAGTGTGATGGGGAGGACACAGCAGCCTTGGTCTAGTGGGATGTGGAGAACACAGCAGCCTTGGTCTAGTGTGATGGGGAGGACACAGTCGCCTTGGTCTAGTGTGATGGGGAGGACACAGCAGCCTTGGTGTAGTGTGATGGGGAGGACACAGTAGCCTTGGTCTAGTGTGATGGGGAGGACACAGCAGCCTTGGTGTAGTGTGATGGGGAGGACACAGCAGCATTGGTGTAGTGTGATGGGGAGGACACAGCACCCTTGGTCTAGTGGGATGGGGAGGACACAGCAGCCTTGGTGTAGTGTGATGGGGAGAACACAGCAGCCTTGGTCTAGTGGGATGTGGAGAACACAGCAGCCTTGGTCTAGTGTGATGGGGAGGACACATCAGCCTTGGTGTAGTGTGATGGGGAGGGCACAGCAGCCTTGGTCTAGTGTGATGGGGAGGGCACATCAGCCTTGGTGTAGTGTGATGGGGAGGACACGGCAGCCTTGGTCTAGTGTGATGGGGAGGACACAGCAGTCTTGGTCTAGTGTGATGGGGAGGACACAGCAGCCTTAGTCTAGTGTGTCGGGGAGGACACAGCAGCCTTAGTCTAGTGTGATGGTGAGGGCACAGCAGCCTTGGTGTAGTGTGATGGGGAGGGCACATCAGCCTTGGCCTAGTGATGGAGAGGACACAGCAGCCTTCGTGTAGTGTGATGGGGAGGGCACAGCAGCCTTGGTCTAGTGTGATAGGGAGGACACAGCAGCCTTGGTGTAGTGTGATGGGGAGGGCACAGCAGCCTTAGTCTATTGTGATGGGGAGGACACAGCAGCCTTGGTGTAGTGTGATAGGGAGGACACAGCAGCCTTAGTCTAGTGTGATGGGGAGGACACAGCCGCCTTGGTCTAGTGTGATATGGAGGACACAGTCGCCTTGGTCCGTTGTGAGTGACGACACAGTAGTCTTGGTCTAGTGTGATGTGGAGGACACAGTCGCCTTGGTCTAGTGTGATAGGGAGGACACAGCAGCCTTGGTCTAGTGTGATGGGGAGGACACAGCAGCCTTGGTCTAGTGGGATGGGGAGGGCACAGCAGCCTTGGTCTAGTGTGATGGGGAGGGCACATCAGCCTTGGTGTAGTGTGATGGGGAGGACACGGCAGCCTTGGTCTAGTGTGATGGGGAGAACACAGCAGCCTTGGTGTAGTGTGATGGGGAGGGCACAACAGCCTTGGTCTAGTGTGTCGGGGAGGACACAGCAGCCCTGGTCTAGTGGGATGGGGAGGACACAGCAGCCTTGGTGTAGTGTGATGGGGAGGGTACAGCAGCCTTGGTGTAGTGTGTTGGGGAGGACACAACAGCCTTGGTGTAGTGTGATGGGGAGGACACAGCAGCATTGGTCTAGTGTGATGGGGAGGACACAGCAGCCTTGGTGTAGTGTGATGGGGAGGACACAGCAACCTTGGTGTAGTGTGATGTGGAGGGCACAGCAGCCTTGGTCTAGTGTGATGTGGAGGGCACAGTCGCCTTGGTGTAGTGTGATGGGGAGGACACAGCAGCCTTGGTCTAGTGGGATAGGGAGGACACAGCAGCCTTGGTCTAGTGTGATGGGGAGGACACAGCAGCCTTGGTCTAGTGTGATGGGGGGGGGGGACACAGCAGCTTTGGTCTAGTGTGATGTGGAGGGCACAGCAGCCTTGGTGTAGTGTGATGGGGAGAACACAGCAGCCTTGGTCTAGTGTGTCGGGGAGGACACAGCAGCCTTGGTCTAGTGTGATGGGGAGGACACAGCAGCCTTAGTCTAGTGTGATAGGGAGAACACAGCAGCCTTGGTGTAGTGGGATGGGGAGAACATAGCAGCCTTGGTGTAGTGTGATGGGGAGGACACAGCAGCCTTGGTGTAGTGTGATGGGGAGGACACAGCAGCCTTGGTGTAGTGTGATAGGGAGGACACAGCAGCCTTGGTGTAGTGTGATGGGGAGGACACATCAGCCTTGGTCTAGTGTGATGGGGAGGACACAGCAGCCTTGGTCTAGTGTGATGGGGAGGACACAAGCCTTGGTGTAGTGGGATGGGGAGAACACAGCAGCCTTGGTGTAGTGTGATGGGGAGAACACAGCAGCCTTGGTGTAGTGTGATAGGGAGGACACAGCAGCCTTAGTCTAGTGTGATGGGGAGGATACAGCAGCCTTGGTGTAGTGTGATGGAGAGGATACAGCAGCCTTGGTGTAGTGTGATAGGGAGGACACAGCAGCCTTAGTCTAGTGTGATGGGGAGGACACAACAGCCTTGGTCTAGTCTGATGGGGAGGACACAGCAGCCTTGGTCTAGTGTGATGGGGAGGACACAGCAGCCTTGGTCTAGTGGGATGGGGAGGCCACAGCAGCCTTGGTCTAGTGTGTCGGGGAGGACACAGCAGCCTTGGTCTAGTGGGATGTGGAGGGCACAGCAGCCTTGGTGTAGTGTGATGGCGAGGACACAGCAGCCTTGGTCTAGTGTGATGGGGAGGACACAGCAGCCCTAGTCTAGTGTGATGGGGAGGACACAGCAGCATTGGTGTAGTGGGATGGGGAGGACACAGCAGCCTTGGTGTAGTGTGATGGGGAGGACAGAGCAGCCTTGGTCTAGTGTGATGGGGAGGACACAGCAGCCTTGGTGTAGTGTGATGGGGAGGGCACAGCAGCCTTGGTCTAGTGATGGAGAGGACACAGCAGCCTTGGTGTAGTGTGATGGGGAGGACAGAGCAGCCTTGGTCTAGTGTGATGGGGAGGACACAGCAGCCTTGGTGTAGTGTGATGGGGAGGGCACAGCAGCCTTGGTCTAGTGATGGAGAGGACACAGCAGCCTTGGCGTAGTGATGGGAGGACACAGCAGCCTTGGTCTAGTGTGATGTGGAGGACACAGCAGCCTTGGTCTAGTGTGATGGGAGGACACAGCCGCCTTGGTCTAGTGTGATGGGGAGGACACAGCAGCCTTAGTCTAGTGTGATGGGGAGGACACAGTCGCCTTGGTCTAGTGTGATGGGGAGGGCACAGCAGCCTTGGTCTAGTGTGATGGTGAGGGCACAACAGCCTTGGTCTAGTGTGATGGGGAGGACACAGCAGCCTTGGTCTAGTGTGATGGGGAGGGCACAGCAGCCTTGGTCTAGTGTGAGGGGAGGACACAGCAGCCTTGGTGTAGTGTGATGGGGAGGACACAGCAGCCTTGGTCTAGTGTGATGGGAAGGACACAGCAGCCTTGGTCTAGTGTGATTGGGAGGGCACGGCAGCCTTGGTGTAGTGTGATGGGGAGGACACAACAGCCTTAGTATAGTGTGATGGGGAGGACACAGCAGCCTTGGTCTAGTGTGATGGGGAGGACACAGCAGCCTTGGTGTAGTGTGATGGGGAGGACACAGCAGCTTTGGTGTAGTGTGATGGGGAGGACACAGCAGCCTTGGTGTAGTGTGATGGAGAGGGCACAGCAGCCTTGGTGTAGTGTGATGGGGAGGACACAGCAGCCTTGGTGTAGTGTGATGGGGAGGACACAGCAGCCTTGGTGTAGTGTGATGGGAGGACACAGCAGCCTTGGTCTAGTGTGTCGGGGAGGACACAGCAGCCTTGGTGTAGTGTGATGGGGAGGGCACAACAGCCTTGGTGTAGTGTGATGGGGAGGACACAACAGCCTTGGTCTAGTGTGATGGGGAGGACACAGCAGCCTTGGTCTAGTGCGATGGGGAGGACACAGTCGCCTTGGTCTAGTGTGATGGGGAGGACACAGCAGCCTTGGTGTAGTGTGATGGGGAGGACACAGTAGCCTTGGTCTAGTGTGATGGGGAGGACACAGCAGCCTTGGTGTAGTGTGATGGGGAGGACACAGCAGCCTTGGTGTAGTGTGATGGGGAGGACACAGCAGCCTTGGTGTAGTGTGATAGGGAGAACATAGCAGCCTTGGTCTAGTGTGATGGGGAGGACACAGCAGCCTTGGTGTAGTGTGATGGAGAGGGCACAGCAGCCTTGGTCTAGTGTGATGGGGAGGGCACAGCAGCCTTGGTGTAGTGTGATGGGGAGGACACAGCAGCCTTGGTCTAGTGTGTCGGGGAGGACACAGCAGCCTTGGTGTAGTGTGATGGGGAGGGCACAACAGCCTTGGTGTAGTGTGATGGGGAGGACACAACAGCATTGGTCTAGTGTGATGGGGAGGACACAGCAGCCTTGGTCTAGTGCGATGGGGAGGACACAGTCGCCTTGGTCTAGTGTGGTGGGGAGGACACAGCAGCCTTGGTGTAGTGTGATGGGGAGGACACAGTAGCCTTGGTCTAGTGTGATGGGGAGGACACAGCAGCCTTGGTGTAGTGTGATGGGGAGGACACAGCAGCATTGGTGTAGTGTGATGGGGAGGACACAGCAGCCTTGGTCTAGTGGGATGTGGAGGACACAGCAGCCTTAGTCTAGTGTGATGGGGAGGACACAGCAGCCTTGGTCTAGTGGGATGTGGAGAACACAGCAGCCTTGGTCTAGTGTGATGGGGAGGACACAGTCGCCTTGGTCTAGTGTGATGGGGAGGACACAGCAGCCTTGGTGTAGTGTGATGGGGAGGACACAGTAGCCTTGGTCTAGTGTGATGGGGAGGACACAGCAGCCTTGGTGTAGTGTGATGGGGAGGACACAGCAGCATTGGTGTAGTGTGATGGGGAGGACACAGCAGCCTTGGTCTAGTGGGATGGGGAGGGCACAGCAGCCTTGGTCTAGTGTGATGGGGAGGGCACATCAGCCTTGGTGTAGTGTGATGGGGAGGACACGGCAGCCTTGGTCTAGTGTGATGGGGAGGACACAGCAGTCTTGGTCTAGTGTGATGGGGAGGACACAGCAGCCTTAGTCTAGGGTGTCGGGGAGGACACAGCAGCCTTAGTCTAGTGTGATGGTGAGGGCACATGGGGAGGGCACAGCAGCCTTGGTCTAGTGTGATGGGGAGGGCACATCAGCCTTGGTGTAGTGTGATGGGGAGGACACGGCAGCCTTGGTCTAGTGTGATGGGGAGGACACAGCAGTCTTGGTCTAGTGTGATGGGGAGGACACAGCAGCCTTAGTCTAGTGTGTCGGGGAGGACACAGCAGCCTTAGTCTAGTGTGATGGTGAGGGCACAGCAGCCTTGGTGTAGTGTGATGGGGAGGGCACATCAGCCTTGGTCTAGTGATGGAGAGGACACAGCAGCCTTGGTGTAGTGTGATGGAGAGGACACAGCAGCCTTGGTGTAGTGTGATGGGGAGGGCACAGCAGCCTTGGTCTAGTGTGATAGGGAGGACACAGCAGCCTTAGTCTAGTGTGGTGGGGAGGACACAGCCGCCTTGGTCTAGTGTGATATGGAGGACACAGTCGCCTTGGTCCGTTGTGAGTGAAGACACAGTAGTCTTGGTCTAGTGTGATGTGGAGGACACAGTCGCCTTGGTCTAGTGTGATAGGGAGGACACAGCAGCCTTGGTCTAGTGTGATGGGGAGGACACAGCAGCCTTGGTCTAGTGTGATGGGGAGGGCACAGCAGCCTTGGTGTAGTGTGATAGGGAGGACACAGCAGCCTTGGTCTAGTGTGATAGGGAGAACACAGCAGCCTTGGTGTAGTGTGATGGGGAGGGCACAACAGCCTTGGTCTAGTGTGTCGGGGAGGACACAGCAGCCCTGGTCTAGTGGGATGGGGAGGACACAGCAGCCTTGGTGTAGTGTGATGGGGAGGGCACAGCAGCCTTGGTGTAGTGTGATGGGGAGGACACAACAGCCTTGGTGTAGTGTGATGGGGAGGACACAGCAGCATTGGTCTAGTGTGATGGGGAGGACACAGCAGCCTTGGTGTAGTGTGATGGGGAGGACACAGCAGCCTTGGTCTAGTGTGATGTGGAGGGCACAGTCGCCTTGGTGTAGTGTGATGGGGAGGACACAGCAGCCTTGGTCTAGTGGGATAGGGAGGACACAGCAGCCTTGGTCTAGTGTGATGGGGAGGACACAGCAGCCTTGGTCTAGTGTGATGGGGAGGACACAGCAGCCTTGGTCTAGTGTGATGTGGAGGGCACAGCAGCCTTGGTGTAGTGTGATGGGGAGAACACAGCAGCCTTGGTCTAGTGTGTCGGGGAGGACACAGCAGCCTTGGTCTAGTGTGATGGGGAGGACACAGCAGCCTTAGTCTAGTGTGATAGGGAGAACACAGCAGCCTTGGTGTAGTGTGATGGGGAGGACACAGCAGCCTTGGTCTAGTGTGATGGGGAGGACACAGCAGCCTTGGTGTAGTGTGATGGGGAGGACACAGTAGCCTTGGTCCGTTGTGAGTGAAGACACAGCAGCCTTGGTGTCGTGGGATGGGGAGAACACAGCAGCCTTGGTGTAGTGTGATGGGGAGGACACAGCAGCCTTGGTGTAGTGTGATGGGGAGGACACAGCAGCCTTGGTGTAGTGTGATGGGGAGGACACAGTAGCCTTGGTCCGTTGTGAGTGAAGACACAGCAGCCTTGGTGTAGTGGGATGGGAGAACATAGCAGCCTTGGTGTAGTGTGATGGGGAGGGCACAGCAGCCTTGGTGTAGTGTGATGGGGAGGACACAGTAGCCTTGGTCCGTTGTGAGTGAAGACACAGCAGCCTTGGTGTAGTGGGATGGGGAGAACACAGCAGCCTTGGTGTAGTGTGATGGGGAGGACACAGCAGCCTTGGTGTAGTGTGATGGGGAGGACACAGCAGCCTTGGTGTAGTGTGATAGGGAGGACACAGCAGCCTTGGTGTAGTGTGATGGGGAGGACACAGCAGCCTTGGTCTAGTGTGATGGGGAGGACACAACAGCCTTGGTCTAGTGTGATGGGGAGGACACAGCAGCCTTGGTGTAGTGGGATGGGGAGAACACAGCAGCCTTGGTGTAGTGTGATGGGGAGAACATAACAGCCTTGGTCTAGTGTGATGGGGAGGACACAGCAGCCTTGGTGTAGTGTGATGGGGAGGACACAGCAGCCTTGGTCTAGTGTGATGGGGAGGACACAGCAGCCTTGGTCTAGTGTGATGGGGAGGGCACGGCAGCCTTGGTGTAGTGTGATGGGGAGGACACAACAGCCTTAGTATAGTGTGATGGGGAGGGCACAGCAGCCTTGGTTTAGTGTGATGGGGAGGACACAGCAGCCTTGGTGTAGTGTGATGGGGAGGACACAGCAGCCTTGGTCTAGTGTGATGGGGAGGACACAGCAGCCTTGGTCTAGTGTGATGGGGAGGGCACAGCAGCCTTGGTGTAGTGTGATGGGGAGGACACAACAGCCTTGGTGTAGTGTGATAGGGAGGGCACAACAGCCTTGGTGTAGTGTGATGGGGAGGACACATCAGCCTTGGTGTAGTGTGATAGGGAGGACACAGCAGCCTTGGTGTAGTGTGATGGGGAGGACAGAGCAGCCTTGGTCTAGTGTGATGGGGAGGACACAGCAGCCTTGGTGTAGTGTGATGGGGAGGGCACAGCAGCCTTGGTCTAGTGATGGAGAGGACACAGCAGCCTTGGTGTAGTGTGATGGGGAGGACAGAGCAGCCTTGGTCTAGTGTGAAGGGGAGGACACAGCAGCCTTGGTGTAGTGTGATGGGGAGGGCACAGCAGCCTTGGTCTAGTGATGGAGAGGACACAGCAGCCTTGGCGTAGTGATGGGGAGGACACAGCAGCCTTGGTCTGGTGGGATGGGGAGGACACAGCAGCCTTGGTCTAGTGGGATGGAGAGGACACAGCAGCCTTGGTGTAGTGTGACAGGGAGGACACAGCAGCCTTGGTCTAGTGGGATGGGGAGGACACAGCAGCCTTGGTCTAGTGGGATGGGGAGGACACAGCAGCCTTGGTGTAGTGTGATAGGGAGGGCACAGCAGCCTTGGTCTAGTGTGATGGGGAGGACACAGCAGCCTTGGTCTAGTGGGATGTGGAGGGCACAGCAGCCTTGGTGTAGTGTGATGGAGAGGACACAACAGCCTTGGTGTAGTGTGATGGGGAGGACACATCAGCCTTGGTCTAGTGGGATGTGGAGGGCACAGCAGCCTTGGTGTAGTGTGATGGAGAGGACACAGCAGCCTTGGTGTAGTTTGATAGGGAGGACAGAGCAGCCTTGGTCTAGTGTGATGGGGAGGACACAGCAGCCTTGGTGTAGTGTGATGGGGAGGACACAGCAGCCTTAGTCTAGTGTGATGGGGAGGATACAGCAGCCTTGGTCTAGTGTGATGGGGAGAACACAGCAGCCTTGGTCTAGTGTGATGGGGAGGACACAGCAGCCTTGGTGTAGTGTGATGGGGAGGACACAGCAGCCTTGGTGTAGTGTGATGGGGAGGACACAGCAGCCTTGGTCTAGTGTGATGGGGAGGACACAGCAGCCTTGGTGTAGTGTGATGGGGAGGACACAGCAGCCTTGGTGTAGTGGGATGGGGAGAACACAGCAGCCTTGGTGTAGTGTGATGGGGGGACACAGCAGCCTTGGTGTAGTGTGATGGGGGGGGGACACAGCAGCCTTGGTGTAGTGGGATGGGGAGAACACAGCAGCCTTGGTGTAGTGTGATGGGGGGACACAGCAGCCTTGGTGTAGTGTGATGGGGAGGACACAGCAGCCCTGGTGTAGTGTGATGGGGAGGACATCAGCCTTGGTGTAGTGTGATGGGGAGGGCACACCAGCCTTGGTCTAGTGTGATGGGGAGGACACAGCAGCCTTATTCTAGTGTGATGGGGAAGACACAGCAGCCTTGGTCTAGTGTGATGGGGAGGACACAGCCGCCTTGGTCTAGTGTGATGGGGAGGACACAGCAGCCTTGGTGTAGTGTGATGGGGAAGACACAGCAGCCTTAGTCTAGTGTGATGGGGAGGACACAGTCGCCTTGGTCTAGTGTGATAGGGAGGACACAGCAGTCTTGGTCTAGTGTGATGGGGAGGACACAGCAGCCTTAATCTAGTGTGGTGGGGAGGACACAGTCGCCTTGGTCTAGTGTGATGGGAAGGGCACAGCAGCCTTGGTCTAGTGTGATGGTGAGGGCACAACAGCCTTAGTCTAGTGTGATGGGGAGGACACAGTCGCCTTGGTCTAGTGTGATGGGGAGGGCACAGCAGCCTTGGTCTAGTGTGATGGTGAGGGCACAACAGCCTTGGTCTAGTGTGATGGGGAGGACACAGCAGCCTTGGTCTAGTGTGATGGGGAGGGCACAGCAGCCTTGGTCTAGTGTGATGGGGAGGACACAGCAGCCTTGGTGTAGTGTGATGGGGAGGACACAGCAGCCTTGGTCTAGTGTGATGGGGAGGACACAGCAGCCTTGGTCTAGTGTGATGGGGAGGGCACGGCAGCCTTGGTGTAGTGTGATGGGGAGGACACAACAGCCTTAGTATAGTGTGATGGGGAGGACACAGCAGCCTTGGTCTAGTGTGATGGGGAGGACACAGCAGCCTTGGTGTAGTGTGATGGGGACACAGCAGCTTTGGTGTAGTGTGATGGGGAGGACACAGCAGCCTTGGTGTAGTGTGATGGAGAGGGCACAGCAGCCTTGGTGTAGTGTGATGGGGAGGACACAGCAGCCTTGGTGTAGTGTGATGGAGAGGGCACAGCAGCCTTGGTCTAGTGCGATGGGGAGGGCACAGCAGCCTTGGTGTAGTGTGATGGGGAGGACACAGCAGCCTTGGTCTAGTGTGTCGGGGAGGACACAGCAGCCTTGGTGTAGTGTGATGGGGAGGGCACAACAGCCTTGGTGTAGTGTGATGGGGAGGACACAGCCGCCTTGGTCTAGTGTGATGGGGAGGACACAGCAGCCTTGGTCTAGTGTGATGGGGAGGACACAGCAGCCTTGGTGTAGTGTGATGGGGAGGGCACAACAGCCTTGGTGTAGTGTGATGGGGAGGACACAGCCGCCTTGGTCTAGTGTGATGGGGAGGACACAGCAGCCTTGGTGTAGTGTGATGGGGAGGACACAACAGCCTTGGTGTAGTGTGATGGGGAGGACACAGCAGCCTTGGTCTAGTGTATCGGGGAGGACACAGCAGCCTTGGTGTAGTGTGATGGGGAGGGCACAACAGCCTTGGTGTAGTGTGATGGGGAGGACACAGCAGCCTTGGTCTAGTGTATCGGGGAGGACACAGCAGCCTTGGTGTAGTGTGATGGGGAGGGCACAACAGCCTTGGTGTAGTGTGATGGGGAGGACACAGCCGCCTTGGTCTAGTGTGATGGGGAGGACACAGCAGCCTTGGTGTAGTGTGATGGGGAGGGCACAGCAGCCTTGGTGTAGTGTGATGGGGAGGACACAGCAGCCTTGGTCTAGTGTGTCGGGGAGGACACAGCAGCCTTGGTGTAGTGTGATGGGGAGGGCACAACAGCCTTGGTGTAGTGTGATGGGGAGGACACAGCCGCCTTGGTCTAGTGTGATGGGGAGGACACAGCAGCCTTGGTCTAGTGTGATGGGGAGGACACAGCAGCCTTGGTGTAGTGTGATGGGGAGGGCACAACAGCCTTGGTGTATTGTGATGGGGAGGACACAGCCGCCTTGGTCTAGTGTGATGGGGAGGACACAGCAGCCTTGGTGTAGTGTGATGGGGAGGACACAACAGCCTTGGTGTAGTGTGATGGGGAGGACACAGCCGCCTTGGTCTAGTGGGATGGGGAGGACACAGCAGCCTTGGTCTAGTGTCGGGGAGGACACAGCAGCCTTGGTCTAGTGTGATGGGGAGGGCACAGTCGCCTTGGTCTAGTGTGATGGGGAGGGCACAACAGCCTTGGTGTAGTGTGATGGGGAGGACACAACAGCTTTGGTCTAGTGTGATGGGGAGGACACAGCAGCCTTGGTCTAGTGTGATGGGGAGGGCACAGCAGCCTTGGTCTAGCGTGATGGGGAGGACACAGCAGCCTTGGTGTAGTGTGATGGGGAGGACACAGCAGCCTTGGTCTAGCGTGATGGGGAGGACACAGCAGCCTTGGTGTAGTGTGATGGGGAGGGCAGGGACACAGTGTCGGTACGGCGTGGGGGAAGGGGAGGGCAGGGACACAGTGTCAGTACGGCGTGGGGGAAGGGGCGGGCAGGGACAGTGTCGGTACGGCGTGGGGGAAGGGGAGGGCAGGGACACAGTGTCAGTACGGCGTGG
This sequence comes from Chirona hameri, assembly GCA_036785665.1. Taxonomy (NCBI): domain Eukaryota; kingdom Metazoa; phylum Arthropoda; class Thecostraca; order Balanomorpha; family Balanidae; genus Chirona; species Chirona hameri. The sequence continues at coordinate 86,113 of JAXIVJ010001734.1, forward strand.
GGGAAGGGACGGGCAGGGACAGTGTCGGTACGGCGTGGGGGAAGGGGATGGCAGGGACAGTGTCAGTACGGCGTGGGGGAAGGGGCGGGCAGGGACAGTGTCGGTACGGCGTGAGGGAAGGGGAGGGCAGGGACAGTGTCAGTACGGCGTGGGGGAAGGGGAGGGCAGAGACAGTGTCAGTATGGCGTGGGGGAAGGGGAGGGCGGTCTATATCCGGTGTATGGGGAATGTTATCACTTGTCAGCTCCGAGTTGGACAACTCTTCATAGTCTACATCTGATTGGTAATTAAAAGGCAAAATACTAAACAAAGCCGCCTCACCAATACGCACCGAAAGCGCGTACAGTGAACCACCATCTCTGGTGGCCGACTCATAATTAGCATGCACATTCTAAGCTCGACACAGAAGTAGCTCGACACATAAGTAGCCCGACACAGTAGCCCTGATCCTGATAACCATGCAATGAGCCGTCCCTGTCTCTCGTCCCCAGCACGGCCCCGACACTCCTCGACACTCTACGACACGGCCCTAGCACGGTCCGGACACTCCCCCGACACTCTACGACACTCCCCGACACTCCTCGACACTCCCCGACACTCCCCGACTCTCCGACACTCTCCGACACTCCCGGACACTCCCGACACTCTCCGACACTCCCCGACACTCTACGACACTCCCGACACTCCCGACACTCTCCGACACTCTCAGACACTCTCCGACACTCTCCGACACTCTCCGACACTCTCCGACACTCCCCGACACTCCCCGACACTCTCCAACACTCCCCGACACTCCCGGCAACACCTCGCACCACTCACCACGCCCGTCTGCGCGTTCACGCCGCTAAGATTGATCCGTGTACTGAATCGGATCAAGGGACACTCGTCCGGGTAGTTGGGCCCACACTCCAGACGCAGGCTGTACATCCGGTTCTCGAACTTGGTCTGCAGCGAGACACAGAAGTGGGCGAGGTTAATTCGAGACAACAGTGGGCGAGGTTAATTCGAGACACAGCAGTGGGCGAGGTTAATCCGAGACACAGCAGTGGGCGAGGTTAATTCGAGACACAGCAGTGGGCGAGGTTAATTCGAGACACAGCAGTGGGCGAGGTTAATTCGAGACACAGCAGTGGGCGAGGTTAATTCGAGACACGGAAGTGGGCGAGGTTAATTCGAGACACGGAAGTGGGCGAGGTTAATTCGAGACACAGAAGTGGGCGAAGTGAATTCGAGACACAGCAGTGGGCGAGGTTAATTCGAGACACAGCAGTGGGCGAGGTTAATTCGAGATAGCAGTGGGTTAGGTTAATTCGAGACACAAAAGTGGGCGAGGTTAATTCGAGACACAAAAGTGGGCGAGGTTAATTCGAGACACGGAAGTGGGCGAGGTTAATTCGAGACACAAAAGTGGGCGAGGTTAATTCGAGACACGGAAGTGGGCGAGGTTAATTCGAGACACAGCAGTGGGCGAGGTTAATTCGAGACACAAAAGTGGGCGAGGTTAATTCGAGACACAGCAGTGGGCGAGGTTAATTCGAGACACAAAAGTGGGCGAGGTTAATTCGAGACAGCAGTGGGCGAGGTGAATTCGAGACACAAAAGTGGGCGAGGTTAATTCGAGACACAGCAGTGGGCGAGGTTAATTCGAGACACAAAAGTGGGCGAGGTTAATTCGAGACACAGCAGTGGGCGAGGTGAATTCGAGACACGGAAGTGGGCGAGGTTAATTCGAGACACAGCAGTGGGCGAGGTTAATTCGAGACACGGAAGTGGGCGAGGTTAATTCGAGACACGGAAGTGGGCGAGGTTAATTCGAGACACAGCAGTGGGCGAGGTTAATTCGAGACACAAAAGTGTGCGAGGTTAATTCGAGACACAGCAGTGGTCGAGGTTAATTCGAGACACAAAAGTGGGCGAGGTTAATTCGAGACACAGCAGTGGGCGAGGTGAATTCGAGACACAAAAGTGGGCGAGGTTAATTCGAGACACAGCAGTGGGCGAGGTTAATTCGAGACACAAAAGTGGGCGAGGTTAATTCGAGACACAGCAGTGGGCGAGGTGAATTCGAGACACGGAAGTGGGCGAGGTTAATTCGAGACACAGCAGTGGGCGAGGTTAATTCGAGACACGGAAGTGGGCGAGGTTGATTCGAGACACAAAAGTGGGCGAGGTTAATTCGAGACACAGCAGTGGGCGAGGTGAATTCGAGACACGGAAGTGGGCGAGGTTAATTCGAGACACAGCAGTGGGCGAGGTTAATTCGAGACACGGAAGTGGGCGAGGTTAATTCGAGACACGGAAGTGGGCGAGGTTAATTCGAGACACAGCAGTGGGCGAGGTTAATTCGAGACACAAAAGTGGGCGAGGTTAATTCGAGACACAGCAGTGGGCGAGGTTAATTCGAGACACAGCAGTGGGCGAGGTTAATTCGAGACACAGCAGTGGGCGAGGTGAATTCGAGACACAGCAGTGGGCGAGGTTAATTCGAGACACAGCAGTGGGCGAGGTTAATTCGAGACACAGCAGTGGGCGAGGTGAATTCGAGACACAGCAGTGGGCGAGGTGAATTCGAGACACAGCAGTGGGCGATGTTAACTCGAGGCGAGGCGAGCTATGATGATATCAGAAACTTGATTGTCGTGATTATCTTGACAAAGGGTATGAGAAACGTGATTATCTTATGCCAAAATGGGCGTCATCTAACCGTCCAGTTGCGGCGCACTTACACCCAAAGCTTCATCGTGAAAATTATTACGTTTCTGTCGGAGAGATATTATGGCTAGCCGAGCAGATTAGCTCTTCCATGAAAAGATAGTAACAACAAAATTGTAAGCGTGTGTATGACCGCGTTTAGCCCAGTACACCAGTATGTCAATAAATTGGAAGCAAGTAACAAAAGACATGCATTCCTCGAGACGAACCCCGGAACCCAATTAAGCTGATTCCCAGAGTGAATGACTTTCTGATCAGCGATCCGTGTCCTTGGCTTGGCATGCAGACGGCCGGCCAGATATGCAAAAGGCCAGCCACATGCCCCGAAGTTGCTCCCTCCACACCCCTAGAGTTCCGTGACGTGTCCACAACAGCCGGCCAGGTGACGTGAATGGGTATGCACCCTGACATATACCCCTACATATGACATATACCCCTGATGGCTCATGATGCACTCTGGCCGCCTGTCACGTGGTATCCCAACACCTATCCCCATTGGTCCATCATGTACCCCTAGTGGCATGTTACATACCCAAGGTTATTGCCACATACCCTCCATACCACTGTATGCCCATCAAGTACCCCTGATAGGTACCTGTGTACCCCCCATCACGTATGCCTGGCTGTCCATCACATACCCTGGGTAGGGTATGTACCCCCGTTCCGTACCCCTGGCGGTCCACATACCATACCCCGGGGTATGTACTCCTGTGACGCACCACTGGGTTGGGTACCTATGTACCCGGGATGTAGGAACGTCACAAAAAGCGGGAGGGGGGGGGGGGGGGGGAGGGCAGTGAAACTTTGATCTCGTCTTAAGAGAAACCCAACCCCCTATGAAATATTGATTTGCAGATTTGGGCTCTTCACGTCTTGGTGAACCTTTTGCCATCGATGTTTTGTCTAGCCAAGCAGCATAAAACAAAATTAGGCAAAACATATGTCCGAAAAGTGAGGGGCATGGCTCCCCGGCCCCCATGTTGCTAAACCTATGCTATGTCCCCCCCAGTTACGTACCCCTGGCGGTCCGATGATCATGCCAGTCCAGTGTGATAGCGTCATGTCCGAGTCGTCCTCCAGTCCCCAGCTGATGGTGCCATCACCGCTGCCCTTCTGACCGGCCTCCAGCTCCTCCAGCAGACGGAAGTTGCGTGGTACCACTGCCCAACGGACACGACGAAACAGACGTCAGAGACAGGCCGGTGGGGCCCACTGCCCGGTGGACAGGACGAAACAGACGTCAGAGACAGGCCGGTGGGGCAGTGAGAAAAACGGCACTCAGCGGATGGACTTTGCGTGGCACCACTGCCGGACTGAGGGGGAGAGAGGGACTGAGGGGGAGAGAGGGACGGAGGGGGAGAGAGGGACGGAGGGGGAGAGAGGGACGGAGGGGGAGAGAGGGACGGATGGGGAGAGAGGGACGGAGGGGGAGAGAGGGACGGAGGGGGAGAGTGACGGAGGGGGAGAGAGGGACGGAGGGGGAGAGAGGGACGGAGGGAGAAAGGGACGGAGGGGGAGACAGGGACTGATGGGGAGAGAGGGACTGAGGGGGAGAGAGGGACGGAGGGGGAGAGAGGGACGGAGGGGGAGAGAGGGACGGAGGGAGAGAGGGACGGAGGGGGAGAGAGAGAGTGACGGAGGGGGAGAGAGGGACGGAGGGGGAGAGAGGGACGGAGGGGGAGAGGGACGGAGGGAGAGAGAGTGACGGAGGGGGAGAGAGGGACGTAGGGGGAGAGAGTGACGGAGGGGGAGAGAGGGACGGAGGGGGAGAGAGTGACGGAGGGAGAGAGAGGGACGGAGGGGGAGAGGGACGGAGGGGGAGAGGGACGGAGGGGGAGAAAGGGACGGAGGGGGAGAGAGGGACGGAGGGGGAGAGAGTGACGGAGGGGGAGAGAGGGACGGAGGGGAGAGAGGGACGGAGGAGAGAGGGACGGAGGAGAGAGAGGGACGGAGGGGGAGAGCGGGATGTGAGACAGAGTATGCAGCTGACCTGAGACAAAACATGTCCTCTAGCAGACGGAAAGTTGCGTGGCCGCAGGGGAGGGGGGGGGGGGGGAGAGATAAGAAGATGAGACCGGGAAAGACGACACGAATAGATGTCGGAGAAAAGAGAACGCATCCGATTCGACAAGAAGCCATATAGTTGTTAGGGAAATAGGAGTTGAGGCAGAATGAGAAACGGATAAGAGGCCGAGAACAATGGCAAGAAGAAATGTCGGAGGAGGGGGGGGGGGGGTCAGACAAGATTAAGCTAAGCCACACAGCAGGTCAGGAGTTTAAAAGTGAGTAGACGATACATAATGAGAAATGAGAATGGTGTCATCGTATCTACTGACTGATAAATGGCATACCTAAAACACAACAAAGGAATAGGTCAACAATCGCTGGGGAAAGGGAAGGCTGTCAGTGTCACAGCTGATGGCTATATTCTGAGAAAAACAAATGACCAGGATGGACCTAATGGGAGATGACATGGCAACATCAATACAATGTCATACTGGCTAGTGGTGGCAACTTCAGATCAAAGGTATTTAATTAAAAACAATGAATTTAATGCTACCTGCCATCATAGCATTTCACTGTTCCACAAGATTTCTGCATTCATCTTCATGTCCATTCTCACACAAATTGTGAAAAGGAAGAAGCACCAAAGTCATTAACGGTGTAGAGGAGAAGGCCATTGGAGCTCAGTTTAGCGTGTCAGTGAACAGTGATGCATCAACATAGGTAGGCACCGGTCCGTTACTCCGTTACTCAGTTACTAACGAAGTTACTTTTTTTTAGTAACGAAGTAACGGACTCGTTACATTTTGTACAGTAACAGACCGAGTAACGGAAGTTACTTAGTTTATGATAAAGGCGAGCTTCGAGTAACGAGTATCGACTAGCGAGCCTCTGATAATTACACGCACTGGAGGGGGTGTGGGGGGGGAGGTCTGTAGGGAATTCTGTGTTGCGAAATTTACATGACCCTAGGTCAATATCTTCTAGGTCAAATGGGTTCAAATATGCCAAAAAATAGCACTTTGCTCTAGAAACCCCAAAATATACCGAGAATTATGATAGCTAGGAACAAACGAAAAATCAATCGAAAGCTCTTGAAATATGCAATCGCCATGGTGTCCTAAAATTTTAGCCCATGTCAATAGTTTAGGCTCCAGAGGTGATGAAAGGTCAAAAAGGCTATTTATGGCAAAACAGTTTTGTTTTGCAAAAACAACTTTTTACTTAACCCTCGCCCTACGGAGGGGGTCCTAAAACGACCCCCCCCCCCCCCCCCCCCCCCTGAGGTTTTTCTTGCATAACTTTTTAAACATGCGGCACATCTTGCTGCAATTTGCAGTAGCTAAGTATACAACAATTATATGTATGCTGTAAAAAATTGCATTGAAATTGGTTGAGAAATTTGGAAAATAATGATGTTTTGACGTCATGTTCATGTCATGTTGGTGGTCATGTTCATGTCATGTCATGGGGGTTCATGTCATGTCATGTTCATGCATGACGTCATGTTGGTGGAAAAACGATAAATGTTGGGAAAATCGTAGAAAACAGAGTTTTAAAGCAAATTGCAAACGCAATTAAGCAAAGATATAAAATGTCATTTTATTTCAAATGGCAATCTAGGATTTGCGAAATTTTGGGTTTTTGACCCCCAAAATGAACAAACTGATTTTTTTTTAATCCCCACAAAATCAAAATTTTCAAAGATGTTAAAAAACGGAATATATGTCAGAGAACTGAGTATGGACAATACTCAAACCAAATTTCAAAGAAATATCTCTATTTTTGACTGAGTGATGGCTCCTTAAGTGTAAGAAATTCATGTCATTTTTTTAATAACTTTTTTGGACTTTTTTTTACCAGATACGAATAAATAATTACCTTTTCTGTACTTCTGAGACAAAACTGGTCCAGGAAAATGCCTTTTTATTTACATTTATCAATTTCTAATTTTGAGGTTTTCTGACAGAGCATTATCGCTGTTCAGGACGTGGTCGATCGAAGTCATTCACTTGACCTGGAAGGTCACTCGTTGACCCGAAACCTAAACATTTCATACCGTTAGATTACAAACATGGCAGGCAACATGTTGGTTCTTACCGTGTTGCTCTATGTTGCTTGGTTTGGAAGTTAACAGGGGGTCTTTTTAGGACCCCCGTAGGCGAAGGTGAAAAAGCTCCCGTAGGGCGAGGGTTAATACAGATAAGGCAATAATTGACGCCATCTTGTTCGTCTCGCCAAGATGCTTCTAAATGTATTAATGTTGACCAGTTTAGGTCAACTTAGAAATTTCACCTCAGGTCAAGGTCAGTAGTGACCCAAGACGGACATGCTGCATATTGGGAGACGTGCCTCAACGAGACAAACACATTGGTACCGGTTTCACTTCTCTATCTGAATTCTGTCGGAATTGATATGACTTCGTTTTACAAAAGTAACTGAGTAACTGTAACTTCCGTTACATTTTTGACGATGTAACGGAGTAACGAGTAACGAAGTTACATTTTGAAGTAACGGTGCCCACCTATGTGCATCAATAATGATGAACAATGATGATTTAGGCTTTAGAGAAAACACTAACTACTAGATCATGTAACACCCATATTGAACAGATCAACATTTGTTGGGCTATAACATTATCATCAATCTCCCATCTCACAATGAAGTGTCCAGAAAGTTAAGTGCATACAGTAAGTGAAGCATATCAGTAAAAGATAATACTTCAGGTGCCATAATCTCCTTCATGTGTACCACAGAACTGCATATTGAAAAACAATTAACCGTTATTGAACTTGCAACAAAGGAAACCTTCAAAACTCTTAAATACAACCAGATGCATTACCAATTACCACAATAAAAGCCCCTTCCAGCATAATTGAACACTTCTTCTTTGATGACAGTTCGATGTATGTTATCATGTGTCTGTGTGCAGCACACACCATAAGACACCAGGAAGGATTTGTTTAAAGGTGAAATCACTCCAGTTATTCTTAAAAAAGCTCCATGAGTGTCAGGGAGAAGACAAAAAATCGAAGGAAGATGAGGTGGCAATAGATGATGACCAAGCGCTATTTTGATCAGGTAAAGTGGGAGGAATGATAAATAAGAATTATATCAAATGGAATAGGGATTAATATGTGTCATAAATACGCACCAGCAAGGAGCCCTGGAAATGAAGTAAAATGTAATATTACACTACCAACCACTCTCGATCATAAAAAAAACTTACTTACTTACTTACTTGAGATGCTGGACCTATAATACATCAAATCAGACAAAAATGCATTGCCTTCATTAACAGATTAAGTGTAGGTGACTACTACCACTGAAGACATTGTGCAAAATAATTACTGAGTGAAATGAGGCAGGATGTCCAGTCATGCAGGTTATCATTAAATGTACCCCTTGCTAATTTTGGGGCAAAAAGGATAAACAGAGAATTAAAATACTTAAAAATAATGAAAATAAAATGGTTCAGATTATGCTAGCTTGGTTAATTATGGATAAGAGTTTCAGGGCTTCACCAAAACATGCTTTGAGTCAATGCTCTTCAATCAATATGGTGGTAAGATGTCTCAAGAGTAGAGCATGGGTGGAAACAATTGTCATTTGAGCATCCAGCTCAGTAGAAAGCAGCACCTCAAGCAATACGACTATCCTTCACACAGTTAGTGTCACAAGCCCGCCCAAAGACAAATGTACAAATATTTGTGTTTCCTCCACCAATGATATCTCATTTAAAGGATAGAAAGACAGCACCAAAAGAAGTGAAAGTGGACAGCAATCATTTGGATATTATTTCTCATTCAAATTCGCCATTTTCTAAGATTCCTGCAAGAACATCAGTGAACCATGCATGATCTGGTTAACTTGAAAATGTGCTTCATAAGCAAAGACAATCATGAGGCTGATGAAATTTAGCCAGTATGTGTTTTGCCCTGTTCATATTTAGGACACAATAGAGTTGACTCATACTGAGATCCTTGCTTTGCTCTACAGTCTCACTGACCAGCTGAAAATGGGGCAAGTTTTTCATAAGCAGCACACCAATTCACAAGAAAAAAACAAAACAATGGAACTACTTTGGGCTTTGTGATTTAAATATAAGGTGATCCAAATATGAGAACATCAATTGATATTGTTCCATTATGATGATATAACCATTGGGTTCATTGACATAACAAGTCCTGATCTACACAGATGATACCAAAGTGCATAGGCCAACCAAGAACTGTACAGATGCACTCATTTCAGCTGGATCTTGACGCCCTAACTGCTTGGTCTGCTAGATGGCAGCTGCCATTTAACTGCACCAAATGTAAGATCATGCATCTTGGAGCTTCAAACCCTGAGCAAGAATATCACATGCTGGGGCACATGCTTGAAACGACAATCATGAAAAAGGATCTCAGACTACAAATTGAGGAAAGTCTACAATTCCACAGACAGACGTCATCGGTAGTGTCTAAAGGCTTCAAAACACCAGGAATAATCAAGCAAACTTACCTGAACCTTGACAAGATCACCTTGCCCTTGGTATACAAGACAATGGTACAACCTATACTTGAGTACAGTAACAGTGTTTGGGGACCAGTTATGTGTGGAGACCAAGACAAGATTGAGAGTCCAGAGGCGCACAACTAAGATGGTAGCAGCTATCTGACACCTGCCATACCAAGACAAACTGAGGAGACTTTGTTTGCCAAGCCTGCATTATAGAAGAATGAGGAGACATGATCTTGTGTACAAGATCATGACAGGAAAAATAAGAATAGACTCCTCAAGACTCTTTGTCCTGGCCCCAGCATATCAAGGCACAATAGGTAAAGGTCACACTCTGAAACTCTCCAAACTGGCAGCAAATAAGGTTATCCAACATAATTTCTTCTCAGTCTTCGTCATCAACCATTGGAACGGCTTACCAGAATAAGTTGTCACAGCACCCTAAACAAATGTGTTCAAGAACAAACTGGACAACAACTGGAAGGACATGTTTAAACTAACAGGAGAAACCTAAAAGCAGACCGGCATGCCACAGGCCATCCTTGCCTATATCCTTTCCTGACATTCATAGTATAGTATAGATATATACATGAAGGACTGCTTTAAGGGAACATGTGGTACCTACCTAGGTAGGTACCACATGTTCCCTTAAATCAGTCCTTCATGTACACAGAAGTGAAATTATATAAGTTTTAGAAACATGGTAAGGAAAGATCATTATGAGACTGACTGTACACATCTTCATCTCATGGACACTCCCAAAGGCAATGACGAGAAATTAAAATATGATTACTTGGAAAGTATTGATATTGTTTTGTCTGTGAAAGCAGTCAAATCAGTGATATTCCGCTTTTGCACACCTTTATATAGGCAAATTTAATATTGTATACAAATTCCACATGTCTGATTTCATCAGAACTGCACTCAAAACAGGGACATTATCAGTACTTACCTAACAATAATGATTTTTATCACCTGTCAATAGCCTCAGCCGAACGCCTGCAACGACTCTGCCATTACAATGTAAACAATGTGGGTGCAGAAATGTGTCAGATACTGGCTATCATATGACGTCATGTGTATCTGGTTGACCACTAAACCTATCACACTCTCACTAAACCTCTGTTCCTGGTGGAGCGTTGACAGAAGGTCGGCTGCGCAGCGGCTGCTACCACAAGGTGACCTTACTGGATACATATCTGGCGCATTTCACACAAAAAACAGCAGATGTTTACATTTCAGGTGTAATGGCGGAGTCCTTCCGGTCGGCTGAGGTGATTGACGGGTGATAAAAATCATTATTGCCAGGTATGTACTGAGAATGTCCCTGTTGAGTGCAGTTCTGATGAAATCAGATGTGTAGGATTAGTATACAATATTCAATTTTCCTATAAAAAGGTGTGCAAAAGCGGAATACGACCGTCAAATAAATCAAAAGCTTTATACGTAATTCATAAGTATTTAATCAAGACTATCACAAATTACACCCTGAGGCATAACTTTTTGAAAATAATTGGGGTTGCACTTAGTTGTTAAGAGCCCATTGTAACACATTGTGTCATAGGCGTAATGTTAAATTCCAAAATTATTGGGGTTGTAGCTACAACCCCAATTTACATTAAAGTTCCACCCATGATTACACCCTTACCTGCCCCACCTGTTTGTCCAGACATGGTCCTGTAGCAGTTTTGCACCAGGCCGCGCCGACTTCCAACACCCTATACGTGTACCTCACTGAACACTATGGAAAAGTGAGCACTCAGCAACAATAAACTATATAAATCCCCTATAATTACGCAGACTTATATTTGCACTGTACACAGAAATACATATCCCCAATCAACCTATCACTAGAGCCGCGCCGACACCCTTATCACAATTTCCTTAGCGCTGTGCATAAAATACATCTGCGCGTTTCAATTCGTCTCATTTTGCAAAACATACACCATTTATGTCTACATTAACATTAACAATAAACACTGGATAAATAGCATTTATTTACTGATAGCTTTGAAAATGCACAATTTTGTTCAATTATTTTAGATAATGCTGCCTTCCCTTGTAAATAATACATCAATGTATACGATGACAAACTAAATCCTGAGTTAGAAATGTATTTTTGAATCGCTTTCAATCATATTGTAGCTTTCAAAATTGGTTGTAACTTTTGTTCAATGTCCTTAAAAAAAAATCACAATGAATTATATTAATATACAATTTGTTTCATAAAGCATATATTACAGCATTCAGACGTTGATATTTTCCAAATGAGGCGTGCTTCCACAAAATATAAATTAGTGGTTAAGCTATAATAAGTTCGCGTCAGTTTTGACTCAGCTCCACCATAAATGGCGCTAATTTATACAAAGGGGGTTGAGACCAGGGGGTGTCATCCCGGGATTCCCCATGTATCGGCTGCCGAGCGGCTGTGATGACTGTGATGACGGCGATGGCGTCACTGGTGCTCTGGGTGGCCAGTCTCGTCGCCGCAGATGCGTTTTCGAGTGTTTTGCGGTCTTTTGACGGGTGTTGACGAGCGGCAATTTGAAGTCGTCGCCGTTAAAGGAAATAGTTCACCTTCGGAATTTTTTTCAGAACACGATTTTATTATATTTTGAATACAGTTTCTTTTTTTATTTTCAAAAATGGTCCTACATCGCGCCAATACAGGACAGAAGGTCGTAAATCATTAATGTTATGGTGTGCGTTATTGGTCTGCGCATGCTCCATGGCAGTGCTGGCACTTTCAGACGGTACGGTATATCATATATGCGCCGAATTCCTTCGCCAAAAAGTCAAATATCTTCGGCTGGAGAGTCTTTTTTCAGTCAAGGAAACTTGCAGATAGGGGTTTCCCAACATGGGCTACAAAACAGCTATCTCAATTTAAAACTAATGTTGAAGGTGAACTATTTCCTTTAAAGGAAATAGTTCACCTTCGGAAATTTTTCAGAACACGATTTTATTATATGTAGTGATTATTGTGTATTGGCCGCGCGGGGCGGAAGTGCCCCGCGAAGTACCGCACGTGCGGCTGCACGTGCGGCGGCAGACGGTGTTTCCGCCGTCGCGGTGTCGGCGAGGCGCGGTGAGACGCGCAGGCAGTGTTGCCGTCCTGGTACGATCGTACCAGATCTGGTACTTTTTCGACCTTTCTGGTACGGAGGTACGCCGGAACGAAATCTGGTACTTTTTCGCCGAAATGCATTTTTTTGGCATTTTAATATTTCTTTCAAGCTAAATAAAAAAACAATTCTTTTAGTCAGGAAGGATGGTGTTTCTTATCATAATTTTGCATGCATCGGATTCGGAATTATTAATATTCCTGTTGTGTGCTAGCAGAAGTAAACAAGTGGAAAATTTGCGCGCCACACCGGCTGCCAAGGCCGGGCCGCCGGCTGCAGGCTGAGGCAGTTGTGTTGCGAGTTGTGTTGTGAACAGTGAAATGTGAGTTGCGTCGACGGTCGAAGGGCTAAGGAAAGAGTCTAATTTGAATCAGTGTCCCAAAATTGTGCGATTTGGTTGGAAAACTAAACGACACCCAACAAATAATAATTTTCCATTCTCACTGGCATATTATTGTGGCAATTTTTCACTCCTTCATTGCAAGCTCATTTTTACTCCTGGATAAATGTATTTTGCTTGGAAGATTGGCACTCTCAGCATAGCATTGCATATTGTTTGAACCTTAAACCAAGCTTATAACGTACCATGTACAATTGTGAAACTATTTTGCTGTACGATGCACAACAAAACTGCCCGCTTTCTGCTATTTTGACCGTGGTCTTTTACTCCAATTTCACCTCTCATATAATTTTTGGGCTCTAATTTCCCACTCCGACACCCCGTAAAGAAACCATCTTTGCCAGTGCAAGCAAGCCCCACGCTGAAATCAAATTCTAGTTGCGCCACCGGAGGCCTATTTCACAATTTCACAATTTGGGACACTGATTTGAATATTTGTGAGCGATCCAACGGAATGACAATCTGAATCCGTGAGGAATCAGGATGGGAAAGGAATATGAACAAAAGTATCGTAAGGAGTGGGAAAACGAGCCGGAACTAAAAGGCTGGCTGGTGCAGTCCAAACACGATAGCGCGAAAGCGTTCTGCAAGATCTGCAACAAGGAGATCACGGCCAAGCTGCCACATCTGAAACGACACGGGACAACTGAGGGTCACAAGAAGAACGCAGCCGGCTCCGCAGGCTGTAGTAAGCTACCAGCCTTCGTTGCCGCTGCGGAAGAGAAGCATGGCCACGGTAAACAGCAGGACGATGTAGCCCAGGGCGAGCTACTGCTGGCGGGGTTCATCGCTGAACATAATCTGCCAATATCGGTAAGCGACCATCTCGTGCCTTTAGTCAAAAAGGTATGCCCAGATTCAGAGGTGGCGAAAAAGCTTAAATCAGCCAGAACGAGGACAACTAAGACTGTTAATGACGTCATAGGAGCAGAGGAGAAGCAAAGAGTGAGTGAACTCATGCGCAATAACCCATTCTCGCTGATATTGGACGAGACGACTGACAGGTCTACGAGCAAATCTCTTGCCATTGTGGCGCGAGTTTTTGACGATCGAGATGGCAAAACCAGGGACCTTTTTTGGACTTGGTGGAGGTGAAGGATGCGACCGCCCAGGGCTTGTATGACGCCACACGGGAGTTGCTGTCCGTTAACGATGTGCCACTGAAGAACATGATTGGACTTGCGGCCGATAATGCTAGCGTCATGATGGGGCGTCACCAGAGTGTGCAGGCACTGTTTAAGAGAGAGCTGCCGCACATCTTGATCACCGGCTGCATATGTCACTCCCTGCACCTGTGCGTCTCCGCAGCGTGCATGAAGCTGCCTTCAACCATAGAGGATCTAGCCCGAGACGTGTACAGCTATCTCAACAACAGCCCGAAGAGACTCCTCGAGTACCAGACTGTGCAGGAACTCGCCAACGTCCCAGTCCACAGGCTGCTGCGCCCCTGTAGGACGAGGTGGCTCTCCCTCGAGGCGGTGGTGAAGAGGATGTACGAGCAGTGGGCGGCCCTACTCCTCTTCTTCCAGCAGGCGGCGGACGAGGATCACCTCCTCGCCGCCCGGACAATCCTGAACGCCCTCCGCGACCCCATATACAAGATGTACATCGCGTTCCTGAGCTACGTTCTCCCACTGATCACGAGGGCGAACGAGGTGTTCCAGTCAGAGTCATCCAAGATCCAGTATGCACGAGCTGCGCTCCTGAAGCTCTACCTCTCCGTGGCCAGCAACTTCCTGCGTGCCGAGCCAGGTGTGCGACTGGAGACGGTCAGTCCTGATCATCCCAGAAACTTCCTCCCCCTGGAGCAGATGTACTGCGGCGCCAACGTCGAGGCCGTCATCCTCTCAGAGTCTGTTCCCCAGGAGGTGGTCCAGACCTTCCGCCTGCGTGTGCAGATGTTTTACACCGAGCTCTGCAAGCAGATCCGGCGACGATTCGACTTCAGCGACAAGACCTGGGAGCTTCTGGAGCTGCTGAACCCGACCTCGCAGGCGCCCTCCGTCGTACCGCTGGCGCTGAGATTCCCCAATCTCGTCGAAGAGACCGAGTACGAGGCCCTGAACTCGGAGTGGCGAGGACTCCAGCAGGCAGCAAAGGAGCAGCTCCCGGACAAGGAGAAGCCAGCGTGTGAGTACTGGGCGGAGGTGAAGAAGCTGAAGGATGGCAGTGGCGAGGCAGCGTTCCCAAAGGTAGCCCAGCTGATGCAGGGTCTCCTGTCCCTGCCACACTCCAGCGCGGCCGCGGAGAGTTTTCTCCAGCCTGAACCTAATCAAGACGCAGCAGCGGAACCGCCTCCAGGTGGGAACAGTGTCTTCCCTGATCCTCACCAAGCAACAAGTCGCGCCCTCCTGCCACGAGTGGACGCCCACAGCTTCCATGAAGTCAAAGATGATTCGCCAGTAACAAGGCTCACTCCAGGTTAATTCCAGTCGTTACTTAATTTCCTACATGAATAGCCTATAAATGTTTTCCATCGCATTTGCTTGTAATTGACCACAAACCGGCTTAAATGCAATGCTGCCCTGGTTCACATCAATTCGTTTATTATGAAAATTCACCATCGGAAATTGACCTAAAAAATTCCATGTATAGTTTTAAATCATGTCTCCTAAATTAGATGCTCGCTGCAGCTCGAACCTAACCGGACCTGACCTGTGTTACAGCGCGCGTGGACCGACAACAGCAGAGGACTATACCGACTACCGAGGAATCAGTTAGAAATCGCGGTGCCGCTTTGCCTGTTCTTCGATGCCTGTTCATCCTGTTCCGATACCTGTTCATCCCGTTCCGATGCCTGTTCATCCTGTTCTTCGATAAGGTGAGCAGCGCTGATGAAAATATTAAAAATCACTGACCAGTGACGGATCTAGTATTTCGGTGAGGGGGGGGGGACATGTTTGAGGGCGTCAGAACTAGGATCCTGGGTGCAATCGCCAATCTCGACGGTACATTGGAGTGCCCCCCCCCCCCCCTCTCGAAGGCAGGATTTCGATTTTTTCTACTTTTAGGCCAATTTTAGGTATACAATTCGGGCTTTCAGAAGGGCGCCTTTCTGCCTTCAGGGGGCCTTTAGGGGAGACGAATGGGTCGAATTACTGGGTCAAATGGGTCATAAATTACTTGCTGGCATGTACATACCGAAATTATGGCTATTTTTATAGTACTAAATTATAAACATTTTGACCTACTACGATCTGGTACGGTACGCAGCCAGACACAGCCAATCTGGTACGATTTGGATGCGATCCTGGTACGCTGTAAAATCTGGCCGCGGCAACACTGCGCGCAGGGTCGCGGTAAGGTACGGTCGGGCACAGTGTGCGGTCCCGGGTTCGGGCTGTCGCATGAGTTAGTCTATTGATTGATACAAGAATAAACATTTGTTTCATCTTCTCGTTACAAGCTATTTCGGCCTTCGCTCGGACGCAACTCAAGCATCATGTCGACAGTGCCTGTGGCGGGCGCCGACGCAGTGAGGATTGGGCTGACAGACGCTACCGTGGTGAGTGCCCAGCCGGCGTCGGTGATGTCAGCGTTCGACGTGCGGATCGTTGCTGAATATGACGGTTCGACAGATGTAGTTGAGTGGTACGAAAGAGCCCAGCTGCTGTGTGAACTCCGTGGGGTGTCGCTGGCGTCGGTGCTGCCGCTGCGGCTGACGGGTGGCGCCTTCGCCGTCTGGTCCCAGCTGCCAGCTGAAAGCCGCGGATCGCTGGAGGCTGTGCGTGATGCCCTGTATGCGGCATTCGCCCTCGACCAGTTCGCCGCGTTTGACGCGTTCTCGAGCCGCCGTCTCCAGCCGGGAGAGTCTCCGGATGTGTTCTTGGCCGCCCTCCGGCGCCTTGCGGCCCTGTTTGGAGGTGTCCCGGATCGCGCACTGGTCTGTGCGTTTGTTTCCGGGCTGCCGGACTCTGTCCGGCATGCCATTCGGGCCGGGAGCAGGGCGGAAGGCCTCGATCTGCCCGGCGTGCTGGCTCGCTCGCGCGCGGTACTCAGCGATGAGTGCGTCGCGGCGGTGGCGGCAGCGGCGGCGGCGCCGCGCGGTAACCCGCGCCCGCGTGCCGGACCGCCGCGCCGACTCGCTGGCCGAAGCGGCGCTGCTGGACGTGCGGAGAGGTGGGCCACATCTCCGTGTCCTGCCCTCGTAACACGCCGGGAAACGCCTCGGGAGATGGCGAGTCAGCGCCGGCGTCGTCTCCCGCGCAGTGACCGGCGGCACCCTGCCTGTGATTTCCGTGCTGATCGGCGATCGGCAGTGCAGTGCGCTGATAGACACAGGCTGTACAGACACGCTCGTGTATGCCAGGTGCTGCCGGCGGTGGCGCCCGCGCCGAATCAGTGTGACCACGCTGAGCGGCGATCAGTTCTGCTGTGCCGGGGTGGGCAGTATCGACGTGCGGACTTTGACCGGTCAGCAGGCGCGGCTCGAGGTGCTGGTTTTGGAAGATCGGCCGATGGGAGTGGACCTGCTCCTCGGTATGTCCGGCATCTCAGCGCTGGGAGGCATAAGTGTGCGGGCGCCGTCTGACGTGCGGTTCTGCGGTGCTGCCTGGCGCCCTCCGCCCGCGGTCGACGCTGCAGACTTCACGGCACGCTTCGACGCGGATCGACGTGAGTGGACCGTCGCGTGGAAGTGGGCGAACGGGGCCGGGCCTGACTGCCTGACGAACGGGGTAGCACAGTACGGGATCGCTCCGACCGCGCGGCAAGAGTTCGACCGTGAGATCGACGCGTGGATCGCCAATGGCTGGCTCCTCCCGTACGACGAGCAGGCGGACGGGCCGCCGCGCGGGCTGGTGCCGCTGATGGCAGTGCGACAAAACAACCAGGCCAAGGTGCGTCCCGTCTTGGACTACAGGGAGCTAAACGGCTTCGTAACGGCTCACACGGCGGACGCGGACGTCTGCGCTGATCAAATGAGGAAGTGGCGTCGCCACGGGGAGCGCACCGCCGTCGTTGATCTGCGCAAAGCCTACCTGCAACTCCGCCTGGAAAGACGGTTGTGGCCGTTCCAAACCGTCATCGTCCGAGGGCAGCGCTACTGCCTCACCCGGCTCGGCTTTGGACTGAATGTCGCTCCCATGATCATGAAGGCCGTCGTCCGTGCAGTGCTGGCGCAGGACACAGACATCGAACGTGCGGTACTCCCGTATGTGGACGACCTCCTGGTCGATGAGGACATCGTCAGCGCGGACCAAGTCGTGCGGCACTTCGCCCGGTTCGGCCTTCAGTGCAAGCCACCGCAGCGGGCTGCGGACGGCGCGCGCCTGCTCGGCCTGCGTGTGCGGCGAGAGGCCGGCGCGCTGCGGTGGACGCGCGACAACGGCGTCGCGGTGCCGCCCGAACAAGTGACCCGCCGCGCCGTGTTCTCTTGGTGTGGTCAGCTGGTGGCGCACCTGCCGGTCTGCGGCTGGCTACGGCCGGCCGTAGCGTGGCTCAAACGGCGGGTGAATGCTGTCACCCGCGGCTGGGATGATGTCGCTGACGACGCGGCGCTGCGAGGACAGATCGCGGCCGTGGCGGACCGTCTGTCAGCTGCTGACCCAGCGCGCGGCCCGTGGTGCTTCTCCGGCGACAGCGCCATCATCTGGGTCGACGCCAGCTCGATCGCCGCAGGAGTTGTCGTCGAGACACCGGATGACGGCATCGTGGAGGACGCCTGTTGGCTACGCGGCGAGGACTCTGCAGCGCTGCACATCAACATGGCCGAGTTGGACGCCGCCGTTCGCGGTGTCAACATGGCGATCGCCTGGGGCGTGAAGGTCATTGACCTCCGCACGGACTCTGCCACCGTGCACCGGTGGATTGACGACGCCCTCAGCGGCCGAGCGCGGCTACGGACGAAGGCTCAAGCCGAGATGTTGATCCGACGCCGGGTAGACATCATCCGACAGCTGGTGGAGGAGCTCCGGCTGACGCTGTCCGTCACGCTGGTGAGGTCGGCGGAAAATCGGGCGGACGCCCTGACACGAGTCCCCAAGGAGTGGCTGCGTAGCGAGGGCGCGGACGAGCGCGTGGTGTGTGATGACAGCACGCTCGGAGCGTGTGAGGGCCGTGTGCTGTGCGGTGGGCCTGAAGATCGCACGGTGTGTGATGACAGCACGCGCGGAGCGTGTGAGGGCCGTGCGGTGTGCGGTGCCGGTGAGAGGGCGTGCGATGTGGCTGAGACTCGTGCGGCGATCGCAGAAGTGCACGAGCGGGCGGGCCACCCTGGGATCCGACGGACCCTGTATTTCGCGCGGCGCGATGTGTCGAGGAATATTTCACGCTCCGAAGTGCGGAGTGTCGTAGGAAAGTGTGATGTGTGCTCTTCTATCGACCCGGCCCCTACACAGTGGGACCACGGCTCGCTCGGCGTGGTCGAGACGTGGGAACGCATCGCCATCGACGTCACACATCATCAGCGACAAAGCCACCTCTCCATCATCGACTGTGGGCCGTCTCGTTTCTGTGTGTGGCGCCCGCTGCGCCATGCAGACGCCAACGAGGTCGCCAGCCACCTCGAGCAGCTGTTCCTCGAGCGTGGGGCACCAGTGGAGATCTTGGCGGATAACGACACCGTCTTCCGCAGTCAGCGATTCGCTGCGTTCGCTGCTAAGTGGGGAGTAAAGCTGCGGTTTCGGGCGGTGTACGAGCCGGGCGGAAACGGGATTGTGGAGCGTGTGCATCGGACTGTGAAAGTGATTGCCGCCCGGAAACGCTGCTCGATTTCGGAGGCTGTACATCTGTACAATGTGACGCCCCGTGACGGGAGTAACGCGGCGAGCTCCCCTGCCGGGGGACTGTACAGATATACGGTGCGCGACTGTGTGCGGCCGGCCGCTGATCAGCCGGTGCCGGAGCGCGCCGGAGCTGAGCCGGACATCGCGCCGCCCGGCGCCGCTGTGGCCTACGAGGTGGGCGACGCCGTGTGGGTGAGGCGGCGGGGAGCGCGGTGCACAGAGCCGTCTCGGAGGGGGGTGGTGACCGGCACCGTGTCTACACAGGTGGTGGAAGTCGACGGACTGCCGTGGCACGTGCGGTGCCTGCGGCGGCGCCACGACGGAGTGGCGGCAGACAGTGACTGTTCCAGCAGTCGAGCCAGCGACGCACCGCCGCTGTACGTCCCGGCGCGCGAGGATGTGGACTTAGAGTCGTGTAGCGATGCCGCCGGTGGTGATGAACCGGCTCCACAAGATCCGCCTCTGCGACGGAGCGAGCGCAACCGACAGCCTCCGCAGCGCCTGTGTTGTGCAGACGATGCTTGAGTTGGTGTAGGTATAGCGCTTGTGAATTGGTGGTCGATGTATGATTAGTGTCGGTGTGATTGTGTATGATCTTTGAGATCATGGGGAGGGTGTAGTGATTATTGTGTATTGGCCGCGCGGGGCGGAAGTGCCCCGCGAAGTACCGCACGTGCGGCTGCACGTGCGGCGGCAGACGGTGTTTCCGCCGTCGCGGTGTCGGCGAGGCGCGGTGAGACGCGCAGGGTCGCGGTAAGGTACGGTCGGGCACAGTGTGCGGTCCCGGGTTCGGGCTGTCGCATGAGTTAGTCTATTGATTGATACAAGAATAAACATTTGTTTCATCTTCTCGTTACATTATATTTTTTAATACAGTTTCTTTTTTTCTTTTCAAAAATGGTCCTACATCGTGCCAATTCAGGACAGAAGGTCGTAAATTATTGATTTTATTGTGTGCGTT
Organism: Chirona hameri; assembly: GCA_036785665.1. Taxonomy (NCBI): domain Eukaryota; kingdom Metazoa; phylum Arthropoda; class Thecostraca; order Balanomorpha; family Balanidae; genus Chirona; species Chirona hameri. The sequence goes on from JAXIVJ010001734.1 coordinate 106,543, forward strand.
ATTGGTCTGCGCATGCTCCATGGCAGTGCTGGCACTTTCAGACGGTACGGTACATCATATATGCGCCGTATTCCTTCGCCAAAAAGTCAAATATCTTCGGCTGGAGAGTCTTTTCAGCCAAGAAGAGTTCCAGATAAGGATTTCTCAACACGGGCTACAAAACTGCTATTTCAGTTCAAAACCCCATGTTGAAGGTGAACATGTTGAAGGTGAAGGTGCACTGTTGAAGGTGAATAGGTCACCTTGAAAGTTGTCTAGAAGTTCAACCATACGGTGCATCTTGAGCTCAAAACCACGAATATGACTTTGGTTTGGATAACTGATGGATATATGTGGAGAAAGAAGTAAGTTTCTCTTTCTATTTCACAAGAAATCGTACGATAGCAGCAGGCGTTACGGCTCCCCCGCTCCGCCTGACGCCAAGTACAGTCTCTGACAAGAGGCCGCCGCGCCGCCCGGGCGGCTGAGCGGATATTAACGAGGCGTCGTGACCAGAGACTACGTGCCAGAGAGTGTACCTGCCTCCGGCGGCGAGCCGGCGGCGGCGAGCGGCGAGGGAAGGCGGCGAGCGGCGAGGGAAGGCGGCGAGCGGCGGCGAGTGGCGGGGGAATTGATCGTGGCCCGGAACAGCGGAATTGAAACCGGGCCCACTAGTCCTGTGTCGAAATTACTTAACGTAGGGAGGTAATTCTTTCACCACAACCAATTTTTAGATCTGCTCTACAAATCTTCTATCTCAGTCCAAAACTCCATGTTAAAGGTGAACTATTCCCTTTAAATAAGTAAGTTAGGTAGTTAGGTTATAAGGCTATGCTTTTTTAAAAGTTTTTGTTAAGCATAACTTGAACATTTAGCCAAAACAATGCCATTTCTCGCCCCTCAGCCAGACCGGGGCAGCGTGTGGCCGTCTAGCCCCTCAGCGGGACCGGTGCAGCGTATGCCCGTCTCGCCACTCAGCCAGACCGGATCAGCGTATGGCCGTCTCACCCCTCAGCCAGACCGGGGCAGCGTATGGCCGTCTCCCCCCCCCCCCCCCCTCTCAGCCAGGGACCGGGGCAGCGTATAGCCGTCTCAGCCCTCAGTCAGACCGGGGCAGCGTATGGCCGTCTCACTCCTCAGTCAGACCGGTCCAGCGTATGGCCGTCTCACCCCTCAGTCAGACCGGGGCAGCGTATGGCCGTCTCACCCTTCAGTCAGTCTGGTGCAGCGTATGACCGTCTCGCCGCTCAGCCAGACCGGGGCAGCGTGAGGCCGTCCCCCCCCCCCCCCTCCCTCAGCCGGACCGGGGCAGCGTATGACCGTCTCACCACTCAGTCAGACTTGTAGCGTATGCCGTCTCGCTCCTAAGCCAGACTGGGGCAGCGTATGGCCGTCTCCCCCTCAGCCAGACCGGGACAGCATATAGCCGTCTCACCCCTCAGTCAGACCGGGGGCAGCGTATGTCCGTCTCACCCCTCAGTCAGACCGGTGCAGCGTATGGCCGTCTCGCACCTCAGCCAGACCAGGGCAGCGTATGACCGTCTCACCCCTCAGCCAGATCAGGGCAGCGTATGGCCGTCTCTCCCTTCCCCCCTCAGCCTGATCGGGGCAGCGTATGACCGTCTCACCCCTCAGCCAGACCTGGGCAGCGTATGGCCGTATCATCCCTCAGTCAGACGGGTGCAGCGTACGTATGGCCGTCTCGCCAGACGCCCCTCACACAGACCGGGCAGCGCATGGCCGTCTCCCCATCAGCATGAATTAATAGAGGGATAATTACCCGCGGTAAACGTAATCTTAAATAGGATCGTTCAGGGGCGTAGGAACTATGTTCAAGTTGGGGGGCAGGAGGCATTCTGAAGTCGATTCTTTCCTTTCAACGCCCATAGGCGTAATGTTAAAATCAAAATTGTTGGGGGGCGGCTGCCCCCCCCCCCCCCCCCCTTCTCGAATCCGCCTAATATATATATTTGCACCGCACCGAGGGTGCGGGGACAGCCGAGTCGGACCAGAGAACCAGTGACGTCACCTTAATGTTGTGATTGGGGCGCTAAAATCCCGGATGACTCTAGCTCTCTTACGGCCTTGGTTGAGACCGAGAGCATTCCACAAAACACATACCAGTACGACATTGTTTTTTTTTTATCTGCCGTGAGTACGACTGGTTATCCTTTGGGATTTAAAATCAAAGTATTCACATAGATAGTAGAGTAGTTTCGTCTGGGCCGTCATTATCGCATATTTCGGGTCTTTAATAACATACATTACTGCTGCGTATGTGGAAATGTGAGACCACTGCATCGTAGGTATAGGTGTAATAGGCTTGTAATCGACGTGAAACCAGAAAAGCCACATCGTGGATGGTTTTGAATATACAGATTTATCGTCAAGCAATAGTTAATGAGTTAGGGATTATTTTGAAGAAACCAGCCTTGAAAAGGCCCTGACCTATGCCTTCTTGGTTTACTTATGTTCATACACTATCTTAGTTTGCTTAGTGGTTATCTGGATTGTTGAGGCCAATATGCCTGTAAGAACTGCTCTCATTGAGCTTGTGATATCTGTTATTATCATGACTTCAACTTAGTTGGTATCAGGGGCTCGCTCGATGTGTGCACAATAGGTATCCAGTGTGATTGTGATCCTGCATGTGTATTGAAGGAGCACAAGACATGTCAGTTTGGACGGGAGTGGCCATTCCAGTTATTCACAACTGATACAGAGAATGCAGAACATTAAACCTTGTAGATGCCAAAGGCTTGCAAATCTTGAAGGGATGACCCCTTATAGCAAAGTTGGCAAAGGACTGAATTCTTCACCTTTGCCAAAGGTGAAGAATTCAGTTGGCTTCGCATCAATCCCAAGAAGACTTCTACACTATTTGCAAGTCCTGACTGAGCTATAAGGAAGGCACTATTTCAATTTAAAGTTTCCTGGGAGATCTGGAGACAACTATTGTGATGGGTTTCTCTGCAGCACAGTACCTAGGCTTTGGAAGTGAGGGAGATGAGCAAAAGGAATCATGTTTTGTTACAGTGAGACACACCAGCCTGAAGACTTTATATATTTAGGTAGAATGTTTTGTTTTAATATATTTCTGAGATCATGACCCAAGCCAAGTAAAGCTTGTGTGAGTCTTGTTGACCCCACCATCTGATCATACAATTCCAGATCATCAGCAGCATTTAGTGGAGAAAGTTGCACTTCCCCGAATGACCATGGACAGTCTGCCTGGTTCCCTGGCTTCATCTGACCTTGAATGCAGCCAATGCAACTGGCCACAGGTTATCCCCACCAGGGACAAATAGCAGTGTAGAAGCATCTCAAACCCACCTTGCTAAGTTGAGTTGGATCATAAACCCAGCGCGCTCTCTAGACTGAGCTAACTATATCAGTTGGACAAACTACGGGGAGGCAATCAAAAAGTTGATCGATCAAAAAGTTGATCGAAGTGGGCGGAGCGATGCCCTTATAAGGGCATGCTTGCAGACCTTCAGTAACCCGTCAATATTTGAATAATCAAGCAATAAAATAAACCCAAAACCACAGAATCAGCAAGTAAAAATATGAAACTATGCAGATTATATGAAAGCTACTTAATAAAAAATAAATGAACGTGCATTCGATGATCTACGGCAATCAACAAATTGATTACGGGCATCTGAAAATTACGGCGGCGATCAACTTTTTGATTGTGCAAACAGCTGGCTAATCAATATATTGATTATGTTAACTTATACTGAAAATGTTATAATGCTAATGTTAATTTTATTGTTAATGTTATACTGGAAAAGTAAGCTGAAATCAAATAATATTAATAATTAATCCAAATGGAATCATCTGATAAATAATTAGTTCACTAGGAAGCATAACAAATGACCTCAATTTGATGAATTTAGGAAATACTTTTTATTTGTATTCAGAAAGACACAAAGACACAGTCAGTGGATACTGGAACAACACTATTTTTGTAGATCAATAATTTCTCTTTCTTTTCTAACAAAAATATGATGTACATAGGCTTTCTTTCGATGTACATGACACGTTTCAGTGTGGGGATGTACCAAAACCAATCAAAATATTGATTGCATGCCCATATTAGGGCATTGCTCCGCCCACTTCGATCAACTTTTTGATCAATCAACTTTTTGATTGCCTCCCCCTAGTTTGCCCAACTGATATGGGCAAGCAGAGCTGCATGGGGGAGGCTGTGCCTCTGAATGATGGCTCTGAGAGCAGGTGAAGCAATGTGACACCAGATCAAGATATTGATGTCCTGACACACAGCTATGTGGCAAACAATACAATAACAAGCAACTGCCAGACCTGCATAATATCACCTGTTTGCAGTAGAAACAAGTGGAGGCAGATTTTGTTTGGCGGCCATTCAGCTATGAAATACTGTATGTAGTTTGAGATGGCCACCAATCTCTATCTGTGAAAGCTGAAAGGAGAGTCATGGTTCTCTCAGCCTTAACTACCCCCTGGCTGCTGTGACCCAGCTAACATTGTACTCAGCATGCTGGTATGCAGCATGCAGGGCAACACATGGTCTACTAGCCAACAACTGGAAACCATTTATCCCAGACCTAATGCAGGGAAACACATGGTCTACTAGCCAACAACTGCAAACCATTTATCCCAGACCTAATGATCCAGATCATCACCAAAAATGCACATTGAGGTCAGAATCGATTATTTGGTGAAGCATCAGACTCAAAATACATGGATTATGGGTTCAAATTTAACTGCTGGGAAGATCTTCTGCCCCCTCCTCTGCTCAGGCCAATGAGTTAGACCTCAGCAGTGATACATGGCCCAACAGTTGTGTTGTCACAAAGTACACAAAATGGTGACTGCCACCAAATGCACCAGCAAAAAGTTGAAAGAAGAAAACAACACCTACAAAACAGAGTATCAATATGCTAAAATGGATATCTCTACCTAAAGGCACCCATCATATGTGACCTGCTTAAGGTTATGTCTCTTGCACAGCGTCTTCAATCACCTCACACAACACTTTGACTGTAGTGTGAAATATGCTGCACTACACTACACTACGCTACACTGTAGTGTCCTGTACATAGTGACAGCAGCTGTTTATCTGTTCTCCAGGCCAGCCATTTTCGAGGCTACCAAGGTTGGCACACAGTTTCCAATTTGTACCCCCCCCCCCCCCCCCCAAACAAACAAACAAACAAAGAAAAACTGGCAATCAGTTTCCAATATGCCAAAAAACCTGATGTTCAATGATTCTATCGCCCCGCCCAGCGGTGGTGGATGACCAGCATTACCCATGTGTCATATCCCTTGAGAAGTGAATAGGAACCTCAGTAGGCACTTCAGACCGACCGAAAGCCTTACACTTTAGGAGAGCCCATTGAGGATATGCATGCTAGCAAAACCCGGATATTGCGTTGGAGACTGGGAGTCGGGATATTACGGTGAAGACGCACTGACTCCAACGTGCCCTGCGTGTTACCAATACGACCTAAGCAACCAAGTCGGTGCAGCCGGAACTGGCGCAACCCGACATATTTCCGAGGCGGTACCAGAACTCGTGAAGTGCACGGCGTGGGAAGCAGCTTACACATGCAGACACGTTACATTTGACCATTACTCAGCGTCGGTGTCGCTCGTGGAAGAGAGCTGCTGATTGATAGTGACATGGTGTTTGGCGCAATCGACCCGCCGTCTCTGGCTCAAGGACCTGACTGTGGCCAGAGGCCGTGACCCGGAACCAACGCTGCTTGCATTGCGCGAGGGCGTGGCCCTGGCTTCGCATTTCCAGTGCGCCGGGCAAGCTGGTGGTGGCACCGCCAAATCAGCGTTCAGTTCAGTGCATCGAAATCGTCACCGCCAACCATCAGATCATCTGATCGTACAATGCTATGATGGGTGTTGTTGGCGTCCTAGAATTCTTGTTGGAAAATTACATGAGAAACCGGCACTGTGCTGTTTGTCCGCGGCTGCGTTGTTATTCTTGCTTGGTGTCGCCGAGGTGGACACTTCCAGACTGATACAGCACTGATACAGCACTGATACAGCACTGATACATCACTGATACAGCACTGATACAGCACTGATACAGCACTGATACAGCACTGATACAGCACTGATACAGCACTGATACAGCACTGATACAGCACTGATACAGCACTGATACAGCACTGATACAGCACTGATACAGCACTGATACAGCACTGATACAGCACTGATACAGCACTGATACAGCACTGATACAGCACTGATACAGCACTGATACAGCCGAACGGCGGCCAGGGAGCGGTCGCTGTGAGGAGCGATGCCCAGCAAAAGTTCATCTTCGCCTTGGGCCAGCAGCTGGCGACGCCGGGGCTTTTCGAGAGAGCGGCACAGGCCTCAGGTCTGAAGAGTAGTAGCCAGTAGGTACCCTCGCCGAACTCGTGTGCATAACTGGGGCCAGCGGCGGCCCCAGCGGTGGGGCCAGTGGCGGGACCAGCGGTGGAGCGAGCTGCGCACTTATGATGCATCGGTTTACGAGTCTGTACTAATTAATACACATGTCCATAAAACAATAGGTAATAACCTCATTTATTGCCTTAATTGTCTATTGTGTTGCAGCTTTAGTTAGGTTTATGGGCTGCAACCATCATCCTTTAGTACAAATTTCATTACACTATCGTCTACAATCATATTTATATTTCCCTTCTCTTTAAACCAGCACATTTCCCTTGAACACATGTTTACTTTGTACACTATCCAGGGGCCCCCAGGAAACACTGTGCCCTGTTGAACGAGTGCTTGTAATCGATTTGCAGAATGCCTACCTTTGTTGTAATTATGGGACCAGTAAGGAGGCGTGTTTGCCCATTGCGTTATCGTTAAAAGCTTTATGTGGACCACATTCAGAGTTCACTGACTGCGACTCGACTGACCTTGAACGTCCTCGCCTGCGGCGGTAAGGTTCCTTTGTAACCGTTACCGGGTGCCGATTGTTAATTAATGAGCGAGGAACAGTGGGGCCAGAGAGTTCGATAAATGGAGAAACGAAAAATGACTTCCCTATTGCATGAAACACTAGTGACATCGCAGCACCTAAAAGCCGGGTTTAACCACACTGCGTTTTACGTCTCAGATGTCTTATAGTCTATGTTTGTTTTCACCGGTGTGAATTTACAGCGTAAGAAGTAAGAACACCGCAGCATTGAGTAGTATGGTCTGAATGTCAAACGGTCTTTCAATGCGTAAATAGATAGAAATAGTAGGTATTGCGTGCTTATTTCATGTGGTGCCGTCATGTGAACCCCAGCACCTACCTCGCCTGCGAAAAGACCTCAACCGTCGTCGCGCCCTAAATCCCAAATGTCATCAATGCCTATCCACAACTACTAACGATCCACCGATCCCCCGACACCCCTCTACAACACTGCGTGTCATGACTTACCCCCCCCCCCCCCCCCCCCCCACTCCCATTGCAGCTTGCGGGACGTGACTGCACATCTCTAGGCCGCCTCGGCGCCCCCTGCGCCCCCCCCCCCCCACCCCCCTACCACCGCGGCGTGGCGGGCGAGGCACAAGGCGCGGGTGGACCATACGTCGTGTCGCCGCCGCCGCGCCGGCCGGCTGGGACATGCCCGTGCGACACTCTCTGTTGGCGTCGCTGCCGTCGGCAGCCGTCGAACCCGTCGAGATGCCGACTCCGGTGATCGACGGGGCGACGGCAGCCGGGCCCGCCGCCGCCGCCGCTGCTGCCGGTCCGGGCCCGCCGGTACAGCTGGGAAGACTGAAGAAGTGTCACACAGCGGTGACGCTACAGGTCAGTGGGGGAGAGAGGTCACGGGCTGGGGAAGGGGCTGGTGAGAGGTCACGGGCTGGGGAAGGGGCTGGTGGGAGGTCAGCAGGATGGAGGGGTTGATCAGAGGTCAGAGAGGTGGGTCAAACGTCAGATGGGGTTGGTCGTGGATCAAGCCGGTTTGTATCGGTTAGGGTCAAGTCGGTCGTATGCTCGTCGGGCTGATCAAATAGTAATCGTGTGAATATGTTGAACGGGCTAATAAGGTAGACGTTGTTGTTAAGTCGTGAATCACGGTGTCTGATCGAAGGGATCGCCAACTGCGCAGTCGATCGTTCACGAGCCACATGCATGTTGATTTCAATCGAGTTCGCAGCGGGAATGTGCGCTCTGTCACCCTGCTCTGTACGTTCTCTCGCTCAGATATCGCGGCGCGTCAATATTTACGCTGAAACATGTGCACATCACGTGACGGGTCTTCGCTCCCGCTAGGTTTTGTTTCAGTTAATTCAGGAATTAATGTCACAGGACTGTGGCATTGATCAATTGTTGATTTAATTTAATGAGACACGGCTTCCAAGGTTCAAATGACACATAATTAAAGAATTTAAATGTATCACACAATCGAGTATTTTTTCAAAGCTGTGTGGGCTCCCTACTGGTAAAATAGATCATTCGCGGATTCCTGCCTTCAAACGGGCTTTCGTGGGGACCAAAGGCTTCGCAAGGCCGAGCATTCCGTGCCATTTGACGTCAAAAATTCCGTACTGATCAATATTGATGCATATGACTTGCCTTGCATATACGTTCATTAAACAGTATGCATCGGTTCCCTTGGCGTGTTTGAATCCCTACCAAGAAGCCAGCGACACGTGTCGTCCTACCGGTGTTTTCGTGATTTTTGTCAGCCAGTTCAGCCCCCGCCAAGAGGGTGAGGTTTCTCGTCAACTTACTAGACAAATTTACATTTGACCCGGCCCGACCTGGCCATACAGACGCTTTTCTGAAGCTAATAACTTCTTTGCAACCACTGCTCAGATTGAGATCGGGTTTACACCATTGGATAGGACCATCAAATCAATTTTGATTTTGTTATGGTGCGTTCTGATAGGGGTGGTACCACAGCGCGTGGCACCCGCAGACGTCGAAATGAACAAAGATCATTCTTTATATTGGTTAGTGCTTGTGCGAGGAACATATTGTATAGGCAAATTATAATTAGTTTTATCATTTATGACCTCTTCCTCGAAATTAAAATATAATAGTACCAAAAAACGTTATATTAATATTTCGATCACAGATCTTCATCAGAAATTATACATTACCAAAACGACAATAATCAGACAATAATCAGAAGTGCGCCCGTTCTGATTATTGTCGTTTTGGTAATGTATAATTTCTGATGAAGATCTGTGATCGAAATATTAATATAACGTTTTTTGGTACTATTATATTTTAATTTCGAGGAAGAGGTCATAAATGATCAAACTAATTATAATTTGCCTAAAGATCATTCTTGATAAAAAATGGCTTGATTTATCTAAGCATTCGTTTTTATACGCTGAAGCATGCAGCACTCAGGACGTACTCCTTTTTGGCGGATTCGAGAAAGGAGATCATGTACAATTGAATAAAACTTAATTTTTATGTTGGCATGCATGACAATTTTTATAGGGGACTTAAAGGACTAAAAGGACTAAAAGGACTCAAAGGACTAAAAGGACTATGTGTTACTACCACGTGTGCGCCCGTACCGTGTCATATTTCAAACCTGTTTTAGCTTTACCAGTGCGCGCCCGCTCGGTCATCGCCCAAAAAGGCGTTTTACTGGTATAGTAACCTTGAGCCAGTTGATCTGCCGAACAGCTGATGACATTGCAGATGTTCGCAGTTGTTTTGTTTGTTCACGAAACACGTGCGTGATACGTGCTGGTGACCTATACGTTCGGCTATAGCAGCGTGCACAGCTGCCGAGCTGGTACGCAGTAGAGCACTCTCTTTGGGGCGAAATCTGAATTTGATTATCCCATTGTGTCATGCATGCATCAACTAAGAGCTCAAAGCTACACCATGGCGTTGCATTTTTCTCTTCTCAAATGGTGCTCGATTTTGTTAATGGAAATTTCTCGCATTTCGCTCAGCAGAGCAGAGCACGATTTCGCTCGCTGGCGCCTTTCGCTCAGCAGACCATGGTGTGTCGACTCTGACCCTACTTTCCGATCGCGTTATTCCAGTTTATTGGCATAATTAAGTGGTGAACGTTTTACGTGCTATTAAATTATAGCACTGTCCACTGAGCCTCTGAGCGACGTCATCTCACTTGTCCGCCGTCACCTGCTATGTAGGTCCGATTCTGGCCGGGAGATAGCAGTGAGGACCGCAGCGACACGAACCCACCTCGCGAGGCTGGCTAAATTTCAGGCACAACACTTCACCAGCTGAGCTAAATGGCGGCATGATGAGCTAAATGGGCGGGCAGTGCGTGGTGTATTTGTGATCTAAAATACGTATGCTTCTGAGGCGTGACTATATGAATGATGTTCAAATGTGACTGTTCAGGGTGTCTGCCAAACGGCCACTTTGCGGCTCGATACCCAGCTGGACGCCATGTGGATGTCTCCCCGTCTCCCCGTCTCCTCCCCGTCTCTCCGTCTCCCGTCTCCTCCCCGTCTCTCCGTCTCCCCGTCTCCCGTCTCCCCGTCTCCCCGTCTCCCCGTCTCCCCGTCTCCCGTCTGACCTCGTCTCCCCGTCTCCCCGTCTCCCCGTCTCCCCGTCTCCCCGTCTCCCCGTCTGACCTCGTCTCCCCGTCTGACCTCGTCGCCCCGTCTCCCCGTCTGACCTCGTCTCCCCGTCTCCCCGTCTGACCTCGTCTGACCTCGTCTCCCGTCTCCCCGTCTCCCCGTCTCCCCGTCTCCCCGTCTCCCCGTCTCCCGTCTGACTGTCTCCCCGTCTCCCGTCTGACCTCGTCTCCCCGTCTCCCCGTCTCCCCGTCTCCCCGTCTCCCCGTCTCCCCGTCTCCCCGTCTCCCCGTCTCCCCGTCTCCCCGTCTCCCCGTCTCCCCGTCTCCCCGTCTCCCCGTCTCCCCGTCTCCCCGTCTCCCCGTCTGACCTCGTCGCCCCGTCTCCCCGTCTGACCTCGTCTCCCCGTCTCCCCGTCTGACCTCGTCTGACCTCGTCTGACCTCGTCTGACCTCGTCTCCCGTCTCCCCGTCTCCCCGTCTCCCCGTCTCCCCGTCTCCCCGTCTCCCGTCTGACCTCGTCTCCGCTCGCCCCTCAGGAGCGTCGGTCGTGCGTCATGTCGGGCCGGCTGCTGCGCTCGCTGGCGCCGTCACGCGCCTCCCTGTCGGCCTCCGTCACAGTGGTGCGTCCTGCCCTGCGTCACGCCGTCACGCTGAGCAGCCTGGAGATGGCGCGCCAGTCGCCCGGCTGCAGCCGCTGCGGCAGCCAGCAGGCGCTCCAGCTGCCGGCCGAGCGGCGCGCCATCTGCCGAGTCTGTCTGTCGGAGGTGCCGGCCGTCGATCTGCACCGGCTGTCCGCCTGCGGCTGTCGCTTCTGCAGGGAGGTGGGTCTGGAGACAGGAGAGGGAGGCACGGAGCGACTCCTGTGACTGCAGCTGCTCGAAGGAGGCTGATGTTGTGGGCTGGGACGGGGAAGAGGAAAGACATGTGGCCTTGTGGGCAAAAACTTGCGTGTGGGGTGTATGGTGATGTCATGGCGTTGCAAGGAAAGGGAATTTTATTTTTGAACAACCACATAAATTTGCTATTTACAATAAGTCCGTCATCACCGACTGTTCGACTCGGTGCCGTGCCGCTCTGTTCCGCTGTTCCACCACCCTCACCACCGTGACCCCCCCCCCCCCTTCTCTGCAGTGCATGTCTACTTACGCGTCTGTGTGCGTGGACAACGGCGAGACGCTGGTGCCGTGCCCGGAGCCGCTGTGTCCCTCCGGAGGGCGGCTGACGGCTGACGAGGTCAGAGATCTCACCGACGAGGAGACGTTCCGACGCTACCAGCGGCTGGCCTACATCCGAGGTAGACAGAGGCAGAGGTGGGAGGAGGGGGGGGGGGGGGGGCTTGAGAAGTGCGTACCTAACTGTCAGAGGTAAACCCTCTGACATGTCAGAGGTAGGTGGAGGCGGGCGGTGTGGGCAGAGGCGGGACGGGATCGGATACAAGGTGGTGAGGTGGTAGAAGTGCTTCATCAAAGGTGGAGAGAGAGGTGGGATGAGGGTGGTGGGGTGTGGGAGGTGGCTAGGTGAACTCGGTGGACGTTGTTCAGCCACTGCTTCTGATGCTGGTCTGCTTTGCTTTGTTACAACTGTATTCGGTATTGTTGATGTATTTTCGTATTTCATTGACATTGGCAAACGAAACAGAGGTGGATCAGATGTGTCTGCAGAGGTGGACCGAGTCCTGTACCCTGATATCTCCTCCCCTCTACAGAGGTGGAGCAACTTATTTACCCTGACATCTCCTCCCCCCTCTACAGAGGTGTCTGCAGAGGTGGAGCGAGTCCTGTACCCTGACATCTCCTCCCCTCTACAGAGGTAGAGCAAGTCCTGTACCCTGACATCTCCTCCCCCCTCTACAGAGGTGTCTACAGAGGTGGACCGAGTCCTGTACCCTGACATCTCCTCCCCCTCTACAGAGGTAGAGCAAGTCCTGTACCCTGTCATCTCCTCCCCTCTGCAGAGGTGGAGCAAGTCCTGTACCCTGACATCTCCTCCCTTCTACAGAGGTGTCTGCAGAGGTGGAGCGAGTCCTGTACCCTGACATCTCCTCCCTTCTACAGAGGTGTCTGCAGAGGTGGAGCAAGTCCTGTACCCTGACATCTCCTCCCTTCTACAGAGGTGTCTGCAGAGGTGGAGCAAGTCCTGTACCCTGACATCTCCTCCCCCCTCTACAGAGGTGGACCGAGTCCTGTACCCTGACATCTCCTCCCCTCTGCAGAGGCGGAGCGAGTCCTGTACCCTGATATCTCCTCCCCTCTACAGAGGTGGAGCAACTTATTTACCCTGACATCTCCTCCCCCCTCTACAGAGGTGTCTGCAGAGGTGGAGCGAGTCCTGTACCCTGACATCTCCTCCCCTCTGCAGAGGTAGAGCAAGTCCTGTACCCTGACATCTCCTCCCCCCTCTACAGAGGTGTCTACAGAGGTGGACCGAGTCCTGTACCCTGACATCTCCTCCCCCTCTACAGAGGTAGAGCAAGTCCTGTACCCTGTCATCTCCTCCCCTCTGCAGAGGTGGAGCAAGTCCTGTACCCTGACATCTCCTCCCTTCTACAGAGGTGTCTGCAGAGGTGGAGCGAGTCCTGTACCCTGACATCTCCTCCCTTCTACAGAGGTGTCTGCAGAGGTGGAGCAAGTCCTGTACCCTGACATCTCCTCCCTTCTACAGAGGTGTCTGCAGAGGTGGAGCAAGTCCTGTACCCTGACATCTCCTCCCCCCTCTACAGAGGTGGACCAAGTCCTGTACCCTGACATCTCCTCCCCTCTGCAGAGGTGGAGCGAGTCCTGTACCCTGACATCTCCTCCCCCCTCTACAGAGGTAGAGCAAGTCCTGTACCCTGACATCTCCTCCCCCCTCTACAGAGGTAGAGCAAGTCCTGTACCCTGACATCTCCTCCCCCCTCTACAGAGGTGTCTACAGAGGTGGACCGAGTCCTGTACCCTGACATCTCCCCCCCCCCCCTCTACAGAGGTGGAGCAAGTCCTGTACCCTGACATCTCCTCCCCTCTACAGAGGTGGAGAAAGTCCTGTACCCTGACATCTCCTCCCCTCTGCAGAGGTGGAGCAAGTCCTGTACCCTGACATCTCCTCCCCTCTACATAGGTGGAGCGAGTCCTGTACCCTGACATCTCCTCCCCCCTCTACAGAGGTAGAGCAAGTCCTGTACCCTGACATCTCCTCCCCCCTCTACAGAGATGGACCGAGTCCTGTACCCTGACATCTCCTCCCCTCTACAGAGGTGGAGCAAGTCCTGTACCCTGTCATCTCCCCCCCCCCCCCCCTCTACAGAGGTGGATCAGAGGTGTCTGCAGAGGTGAAGCGAGTCCTGTACCCTGACATCTCTTCCCCTCTGCAGAGGTGGAGCAGGACCCGGGCCGGGTCTGGTGTCCGCGGCCCGGCTGTGACACTGCCTGCACGGTGCGGCCGGTACAGGGGATGAAGGGGGCCGGTGGCCAGCCGTTCGAGTGTTCCGGCTGCGCGGGCCGCTACTGCACCGTGTGTCGCCGGCCGCGACCCGAGTCAGAGCTCACCCCGCACGAGTGCCGGCCGGAGCGGTGGCTGCTGGGCGGCAGTCAGCTGCTCGGGGGCGCCGTGAAGAAGTGCCCCCACTGCGGCGTGCCGATAGAGCGCGAGGACGGCTGCGCGCAGATGATGTGTCGCAGGTGTCGACACACGTTCTGCTGGTACTGCCTTGCCTCGCTCGATGTGAGTAGGCAGTCTGTGCCGAAATCCTTTGGGAAGAAAGCGGAGGATGAGGGCCCGGGTTATTTTCTGGTTATATTATGTTATTGTTCCTCAACTGTTGGCCAATTATCTTGCGTCAACCTATCAATCCGTTGCATGTGCCCTTGGAAGAGGTAGTTATTGTGGTGGCTGTAAGACCAATAATGCAATACCTAAGTGTTGGACCTGAACGAAACAAGCTGTCTGTCGTTAATGTCGGAATATGAAGCGATGGCGACAGTTGGCCGTGCTTCGTTATGTTCACCGCGCCTTGTTTGCCCCGTCCACCGCGCCTTGTTTGCCCCGTTCACCGCGCCTTGTTTGCCCCGTCCACCGCGCCTTGTTTGCCCCGTTCACCGCGCCTTGTTTGCCCGGTCCACCGCGCCTTGTTTGCCCCGTTCACCGCGCCTTGTTTGCCCCGTCCACCGCGCCTTGTTTGCCCCGTCCACCGCGCCTTGTTTGCCCCGTCCACCGCGCCTTGCTTGCCCCGTCCACCGCGCCTTGTTTGCCCCGTTCACCGCGCCTTGTTTGCCCCGTCCACCGCGCCTTGTTTGCCCCGTTCACCGCGCCTTGTTTGCCCCGTCCACCGCGCCTTGTTTGCCCCGTCCACCGCGCCTTGTTTGCCCCGTTCACCGCGCCTTGTTTGCCCCGTCCACCGCGCCTTGTTTGCCCCGTCCACCGCGCCTTGTTTGCCCCGTCCACCGCGCCTTGTTTGCCCCGTCCACCGCGCTTGTTTGCCCCGTCCACCGCGCCTTGTTTGCCCCGTCCACCGCGCTTGTTTGCCCCGTCCACCGCGCCTTGTTTGCCCCGTCCACCGCGCCTTGTTTGCCCCGTCCACTGCGCCTTGTTTGCCCCGTCCACCGCGCCTTGTTTGCCCCGTCCACCGCGCCTTGTTTGCCCCGTCCACCGCGCCTTGTTTACCCCGTCCACTGCGCCTTGTTTGTCCCGTTACGATCTGAATGTGCTCTTAACCCGCCCATCTCTGGGTTTCCCCGCCATGACCCGCGAATGACCTGTGTATGACCTTGTCTGCAGCGATGTGACCCGGCATGTCCCGGTATCATGACCCTGTCTGACCCGCTTGTCCCGCTCGTCTCTCCGCCAGGGTGACCTGTTCCTACGTCATTACGACAGCGGTCCTTGCCGCCGCCTGCTGGGTCACTCCCGCGGGTCCCTCATCTGGCACCGAGTCCAGGTACGTCGCCGCGGACACTGTGTGCTGTGTTGACTGTGTGCTGTGCTGACTGTGTGCTGTGCTGACTGTGTGCTGTGCTGACTGTGTGCTGTGTTGGCTGTGTTGACTGTGTGCTGTGTTGGCTGTGTTGACTGTGTGCTGTGTTGACTGTGTGCTGTGTTGACTGTGCTGTGTTGACTGTGTGCTGTGTTGACTGTGTGCTGTGTTGACTGTGTGTTGTGTTGACTGTGTGCTTTGTTGACTGTGTTGACTGTGTGCTGTGTTGACGGTGTGCTGTGCTGACTGTGTGCTGTGTTGACTGTGTGCTGTGTTGACTGTGTGTTGTGTTGACTGTGTGCTTTGTTGACTGTGTTGACTGTGTGCTGTGTTGACTGTGCTGTGCTGACTGTGTGTTGTGTTGACTGTGTGCTGTGTTGACTGTGTGCTGTGTTGACGGTGTGCTGTGTTGACTGTGTTGACTGTGTGCTGTGTTGACTGTGTGCTGTGTTGACGGTGTGCTGTGTTGACTGTGTTGACTGTGTTGACTGTGTTGACTGTGTGCTGTGTTGACTGTGTGCTGTGTTGACTGTGTGTTGTGTTGACTGTGTGCTGTGTTGACTGTGTGCTGTGTTGGCTGTGTTGACTGTGTGCTGTGTTGACTGTGTGCTGTGTTGACTGTGCTGTGCTGACTATGTGCTGTGTTGACTGTGTGCTGTGTTGACTGTGTGTTGTGTTGACTGTGTTGACTGTGTGCTGTGTTGACTGTGTGCTGTGTTGACTGTGTGCTGTGTTGACGGTGTGCTGTGTTGACTGTATGCTGTGCTGACTGTGCTGACTGTTGACTGTGTGCTGTGTTGACTGTGTGTTGTGTTGACTGTGTTGACTGTGTTGACTGTGTGCTGTGTTGGTTGTGTGTCGTGCTGCTGGTTTCAGGTGCTCCCGTGCTCACTGAGTTATCTTGCTGCTGATTTCTCCTGGTCGGTGTTGGAATGTGTTGTGCTGCTGGTTTCGACTGTTCGGTGTTGTGTTGTGCTGCTCGGTTCAGTTGGTCCTTTGCTGACTATGGTGTGTTGTTGTCAGCACATGGTCACTGTTGCGTGTGTTTATGCGTATTGTTTGCGTTGTTTGTTTGTTTTTAGCTCGATGCGTGTTGTGCTGCTGGACGTCTATCTTTAGCTGACCTGCCCTGGCCTGGCCTGATATGACCTGACCTAGCCTGACCTGACCTGACCTAGCCTGACCTGACCTGACCTGACCTGACCTGACCTGACCTAGTCTGACATGACCTAACCTAGCCTGACATGACCTAGCCTGACGTGACCTGACCTGACCTAGCCTGACCTGGCCTAGCCTGACCTGACCTAGCCTGACCTAGCCTGACCTAGCCTGACCTAGCCTGACCTAGCCTGACCTAGCCTGACCTAGCCTGACCTAGCCTGACCTAGCCTGACCTAGCCTGACCTAGCCTGACCTAGCCTGACCTAGCCTGACCTAGCCTGACCTAGCCTGACCTAGCCTGACCTAGCCTGACCTAGCCTGACCTAGCCTGACCTAGCCTGACCTAGCCTGACCTAGCCTGACCTAGCCTGACCTAGCCTGACCTAGTCTGACCTAGCCTGACCTAGCCTGACCTAGTCTGACCTAGCCTGACCTAGCCTGACCTAGCCTGACCTAGCCTGACCTAGCCTGACCTAGCCTGACCTAGCCTGACCTAGCCTGACCTAGCCTGACCTAGCCTGAACTGACCTGACCTAGCCTGACCAGACCTAGCCTGACGTGACCTAGCCTGACGTGACCTGCCTGACCTGTTGTGCCGTTTCAGCTGGTCGGAGCTTTGATCGGCGTCGGTCTGGTGTTCGTGGTGGCGGCGCCGGTGCTGATCTTGTACGC
Source organism: Chirona hameri (assembly GCA_036785665.1). Classification (NCBI taxonomy): domain Eukaryota; kingdom Metazoa; phylum Arthropoda; class Thecostraca; order Balanomorpha; family Balanidae; genus Chirona; species Chirona hameri. Next base: position 123,817 of record JAXIVJ010001734.1, read on the forward strand.
TCCGGTCGTCATGTGTACCAGCTGCCAGTGTGACCCGCCCGTCGACCTGGACACCGTACGGGCCGAGGGCACGCAGAAGCTGGCCTCCCCGAAGGACGGCACCCCGCCGCCGGACTGAACTGGGCGGAGGGAGAGCACGACGAGGGTGCAGAGAGAGGAGAGCACGACGAGGGCAGAGGAGGGCAGGCAGGGGAGAGGCCGCAGTGATGGTGTGGGGTTACGCTGGCGCGGAAAGTGATGATCGTTTGCCTACTGAAGACACGTGCAGAGAGTGATGGTCTTTTGCTGTCTATCTTTCACCGATGGTGCTGCTGTGTATGCGCGTGCGTGCGTGCATGCGTGCGTGCGTGCGTGCGTGCGGTGCGTGCGGTGCGTGCGTGCGTGCGTGCGTGCGTGCGTGCGTGCGTGCGTGCGTGCGTGCGTGCGTGCGTGCGTGCGTGCGTGCGTGCGTGCGTGCGTGCGTGCGTGCGTGCGTGCTTGCTTGCTTGCTTGCTTGCTTGCTTGCTTGCTTGCTTGCTTGATTGCTTGATTGCTTGCTTGCTTGCTTGCTTGCTTGCTTGCTTGCTTGCTTGCTTGCTTGCTTGCTTGCTTGCTTGCTTGCTTGCTTGCTGTGGCAGAGGACATCTGAAGTCAGCCCTCATTGAGTGACTCCCTCGGCTGCCGCCTACCACCTCTGGGGCGGCTGACGTCACATGACATTCGCGCACGTCATACCGTCACGTGGTACCGCACCGTCACGTCACACTGCGTCACGTGGTGTGCGTGGTGTCCTCTCAGGACCAGGCCGACGACTACCGCGGCTCGGCGCGTCGCCGTCTGTGATACCCACTTCTCTGCGCCGGCGCAGCCCCTCTTCCGCGGGGCTCGCCGCAGGACTCGCTGCGGTTGCTATGGTCTCCGCAGTTTTTGCGGCTGTACGCACTGGCTCGGTGGCAAGAGCCGTCCCAGTCGAGCGCCTGTCTGGCTGTTCGGGGCGGTGGGAGGAGCCCAGTCACCAGCGCGGCGGTGTCGATTCTCGTGGGCGGCTCCTACGGCCACCTCCCGTCGCGTAGTAGGAAGGCGGAGTGGTGAGCTGTGCGCAGGTTGGCCACGTGTCATCCCGCTCAGCCCAGTATGTACACACGAGCTTGTCCTGACATGTTGCGTGTAACCACGCTCGGCCTGGGCCGGGCTGGACTCTGTCCCACTGGGGGAGACCGTGGGGGGGGGGGGGATACTGGATAGGGAGAAGAGGTTTATTCCCGAGGCGTCGATGGTCGTGTGGTGATCAGCGCCTGTGTTTCGCGTGCCTTGTCCGCCCGCAGGCTGCGACTGAGGCGGAGGCCGCGCTGGCGCTCCGTAGTGCTAGGCTACCTGTCAGGAGTGTTGATCATGTTTGTTTGTGTCGAGTTATTTTGTGTGCACCCTTGCAATCGGTACCCTGGAGAAGTTGAGATGTGAAAGCACAACACAGTGTAGTTAAAGGGATATTGCCACCTCCGGAGGATTTCTAAAAAGCAACTTAAATGAATGGTGCGGATCAACAATCGTGTATTCTCAAGCTCAAACTTGCTCCTGCAGCACCTAAAGCAGGGTATCGGCAATGTTTTTTTTTTGCTGACTCCAAATCGTTGGTCCCAGCTGTGCTCAGTACTAGATTCACGATGGCCGCTCTCATCCAGTTTGGCGGTGAAATTGGCGCCCGCCCAAAGCCGAAGCGTCCGAATTCGCCGAGACTTACCTTGAAAAGTCTATCTGTGTTATAAGGTATTGGACACGAATCTCCTACGGCCCCAAAGTCGAGTCATAGCCATTCTTGCTGTTTTATTCATGTTTTATTATGGAAGAGGCTATGGTTGTTAAAAATATAATTAACTGTATACGCATTTTAATTTTAAAGTGCACTGACGGAATGGTGATGTTAAGTTTGCAGTATTCAAAAGCAAATCATAGTCCGCAAAGAGGTGATTCTAAATAGTGATGAGGCGACTCCAATTTTACGAATGTGTGCCAATCATGAGTGGTGAAAATGTTTTGTGATTTTTTCTTCTCAATCTAATGGGGAGAGTTTCGGGAATCAAATTTTGCAGGTGAAATCGGACACGCTTAATCTACCGATACACACCAAACACTCCCTATTGGCCTGCGAGGTGCCAATATCCCTTCACCGTCCGCTCGCCAGTCCTTGCTGAAATGACGTTTTGTTATGATTGCGTTCAGCAACCATTTCCATATAAGGTAGTGATATCGATATAAGTTCGTCGAGTTCACCATTCATTTGAAACGTGGAACTTCTGTAAAATGGTTGTGAATTAGTATAAGGAGATACAGATGGATGTGTAGTATAGTACGGCACAGAAGGCTAAGACAGCCACGATTTTCCCATCGCCTAGTTAGTCACGGTGATTTTGTTAATAATAATTTGGATGACCGCTGGTCGGCTTTGTCTCCATTTACGTGCACAGTCGGACAACGCTCTCATGCTAGATGCTGTTTTTTTATATATCGCTCCTGGATATCGCCGCTCGAGTCGGCCTACTGTTATGGGACGACGGCGGCGGAAGGAACGTGCTGTTTGGTCTCGGTTGTCTCCGTCTGCATGCATTACTTACGCGGCGCTCTACTGGCTGACGCTCCGCGACGCTGTACTGGCTGACGCTCCGCGGCGCTCTACTGGCTGACGCTCCGCGACGCTCTACGTCTACTGGCTGACGCTCCGCGGCGCTCTACGTCTACTGGCTGACGCTCCGCGGCGCTCTACGTCTACTGGCTGACGCTCCGCGGCGCTCTACTGGCTGACGCTCCGCGGCGCTCTACGTCTACTGGCTGACGCTCCGCGGCGCTCTACTGGCTGACGCTCCGCGACGCTGTACTGGCTGACGCTCCGCGGCGCTCTACGTCTACTGGCTGACGCTCCGCGACGCTCTACGTCTACTGGCTGACGCTCCGCGGCGCTCTACGTCTACTGGCTGACGCTCCGCGACGCTCTACTGGCTGACGCTCCGCGACGCTGTACTGGCTGACGCTCCGCGGCGCTCTACGTCTACTGGCTGACGCTCCGCGGCGCTCTACTGGCTGACGCTCCGCGACGCTGTACTGGCTGACGCTCCGCGGCGCTCTACGTCTACTGGCTGACGCTCCGCGGCGCTCTACGTCTACTGGCTGACGCTCCGCGGCGCTCTACTGGCCTACTGGCTGACGCTCCGCGGCGCTCTACTGGCTGACGCTCCGCGACGCTGTACTGGCTGACGCTCCGAGACGCTCTACTGGCTGACGCTCCGAGGGCGTCGTCTCGAGTCGTCAGCAGACTCGGAACACACCGCTGCCGGTGCCGCTGCCGCTGCTGCTGCTTTCTGACCCCCGGTGATAGTCGGCGCCCCGTGCCGCTCAGCTTTGCACCGCGTGTGTTGTATGACGTAGTGGCGTGCCGGCCGTAGCCGCCGGCGTGGCCGTGCAATCTTTAGACCGCACGGAGCCGCCTGTGTTGAGATGTGAGGCGGACGGGAGGATATTGCGCGGCGTTCTGCGCCCTTGGCTCACTGGTATGGCGTCTCCAACCTTTCGGGCGGTGTGATGCTGCAAGGCTAGTCCAGCGTCCACCGCTGATGTTTCGCTGATGTGCTGTTTGTTGTTCCCCGCACGGAGCGGTAATTTCTCATCTGCAGCGGTGTATGCCAGCCCGCGAGTTTGGCAGGAACGCCTGCGGCGGCGGCACGCCCCCGAGTGACAAGCGCTGGAGTTATTCTAAGGCACCGCGTGTGCTCGTGCGGGGACATTTATCGTTAGCGATCCGCACCGAATGCAACACTGTTGTCACCGCCGCCGCCGCCGCCGCCGCCACCGTCGTCGTCGTCGTCGGGCGCTGACAGGCGCGCTCAACTTATCTCTGCACACAGCGGTCACGGGGTCAGACTCTCGCTCGCTTTGCACTCCGCTGGTGACTCGAAGCTTCGGTGGGAGGCTTCGGGTTCAGTTGCCGCAGGTCGCGGTGCACCGTCTTTCTCTGTCGTTAGAAGTACTGTGAGAGCACGAGTGGCGAGTCGAGTGTCGCCACGCGGGTATGGTGCTAAGTTGTGGTCCTGAAACCTGACTAGGTTATGTGTAAAGCGGTCGGACGAAGCGGAGCGATCCGAAGGATGTCGGGAGAAGCGTCGGAGAGGCCGGGTTAGATGGGGATTGGGATGTGCTCGCGACTGCGAGTGTGGTGGTCGTTTATAGCTGTAACGGGTATGCGGAGATTGCGACCGTGTGAGGTCGACCGATGGCAGTGGTCGATGGGTGTGTAATTCTTGGGATAGAGAGGGAGATACGCTGTGTTGCGCAAAAGGAACGTGTTCACATGATTCTATTTTTCGCTTGGATCGTCTTACGAGTCTTACGAAGCTTGTGCAATATATAGTCTCATAATGAATCGGCGAGTTTCCCTGGTAGTGTATAAGATGAGAACATTTTAGCGATATTGAATGAGTCCGCCCACAAAGTTATATTGGTAATATCTTGTCTGGGTTGCGGAATGCTGGGTTTTGAGTTTGGTAAAAATGTATGCTAGTTCGTGTGCAGCGGCGAGTCCAGGATTCGGTGAAGGCCACTACGCAGCAATAGTGGGTTCTCAGACTTCGGCAGGCGGTGGGCTCTTTCTGCCTTGGAGGGCAGGGCCTATTTTAACATGTTAACTGGGGGGCAAATGCCCCCCAGTGAGCCGTTTTGCCCACC